>JAYJMB010078754.1:0-22358 GCA_036873735.1 Pouteria campechiana
TCTTCTTCTTCTCTCGCCCTTTATGCTTTGTCTATTTGCTCAAGTTCTTCATTTCTTGCTTCTTCCTCCTCTTCCTCCTCTTCTGTATCACTTGATGGTATGGGTATTCTCATCCTCTTTAATGTTACTTCATCAACTATGTCTGAGGATTTGAATATGATAAGTCCACTTCTACCTTTTTCAATATTTGAGCCATTGCCTTTCCATAAGGCAAAGGAAGTCTTGGTGATGATTTGACTTGAAAAAATGTTCAGACATCAATTTGGCAATATCTAATTTCTTCTTATACTTCAATGCCTAAAGAATCTTTGCGTCTTTCTCAGAAACATTATCCCTACTTCCTACCTTGGGATGAATGTTGTTATTTAGGATAAGGTGAGCAAGCCATAGGTTTACATCTAGATTCTTGGGATTTAGATTCTTTACATTCTCACCAATAAGTGTTCTTGTTAATTGTGAGAACAAATCTCTTCTAAGTTCTGGCCACTGAAATGTCTGTCTTTCAACCAAGGGAAGATTCAAACATTCTCTAATGTTTTAGGGAGATAGATCTATCTCCTTGTTTCCAATCCATGATTTCTTACTCTTATGGTCATAATTGTAGAGAAGTATTTTCACCATTCTGGAATAGCTTTTGTCCCTGCGACTCATATGATTTTTCCAACCCTAGAAGCTTATCCAGTCACATACATGCAGCTTCATCTTCTCAAAAGTTTTGAAATCAATAACTCTACCCTTTAATACTTTTCTATTGACAAATTTATTCATGTAATCTTCGTAACTTTGTTCATCATTTCGAAAAGTTACCTCTAGATATATATTTCTTCGTGCTTTGCTTCTTCTTGATGCATGCAGTATCTTTGACTCCTTTTTGCTTCTTTTTCTTCTAGATGTGGATGCTAGAATCATCTTTATAGCTCTTGCATCTACCATTTTTGTCAACTAAGGTTTTATGGTTTTATTGTGGAAGAGCTTGGGGGTTTTTTGCATCGAGATGAGCAAGGGAAAATGACGCCAAGAAGATGAGGAGTGGAGAGGGAAATAGTGAGAATTTGAATCACCTTCTTTTGAAAAGAGGATTTTTGTTGCCAATAGTGAGTGGGATAGTTGCATCTGATATAAGGTTAAATAGAAGATTTATCCAGTACGTCCTTGAGAGCTTTAGATGAATTTGAGTGGCTTTAGACAAAATGATTACTTCGTCTGCTTGCAGATATGAGATAATGGTATTTTTAAATTTTTTTTATATGAGATAAACATGATTGTCTAAGGAGATAATATTGGTTTTCTCATGATTAGAAGTCTTTAATTTTCAAAGCTTTGAGTGATTAATTTCTTTATATGCATAGGCAAATTGATGAGGCATATAAAAATAATTCTAAATGATATATTTTCAATTTTATAGGTAGTTTACTACGTATGACATTCAAAATATGCTATCAATCAAGTAACATTCAAAGCAAATATAGATTTCTTAAAATTTTGAGAATTTAAATTAGAAAGTTGCCTTATTTTTCTTAAACCGATAGGATACTGAATTTTGCTTACTTGATTATCTGACTGCCTTTAGCTCCTATGGATTCTTCTTGAATGCTTCTTTTGGCTTCTTCTATTTTTATAACTTCTGCATAGAATCAATTGCTTAAGGTCTCTTGGATCTCATTAGCTTTGTCACATGTAAATTCTAATGAATCTTTAACAAAGCTATATATATTAGTTATTTATCATGCTTAGTGAGAGATGGGATTTCAGATTTTTAGAATCTATAACATATATTATTAATGCATAAAAGTATGTGAATGACTTGTCCCTGAGCAGGAATGTTGTGGAACGATTTGGCCATGTGAATCTCTTCACAAGTTAACTTCTGGTAGTTAAAGTTAACTTGTGAGGCCTACTCTAATACCACTTGTTAGTCTCATAAAAATGAGTAGCTCAAGAGTTGAGAGGTGAATTTATCTTATAAAAATTATGGCCAAATAAAAATTAATGAGCTAAGAAGAAGTAGTGATGCAATACATATGTAATTTCCATATCTGATTGTTTAATCAACATGATTGCTTCACTTCCAAATTTGACTTCTCTTAGCCATTCTTATTTCAAGCAAGTCATCATGTGTGCATGATAATGTGAGTGATAATGTTATGCTTAATGAAGAACAAAATAGGTGAACAAACACACACAAACAACATAACTTTTATAGTGGTTTGGGAACCCTGTCCCTACATCCACTTTTCTAAGGGCACCAACTCATTGTACCTTGGGTTCCACTATATCTCATCTAATGGAAGTACACAAGTGCTCCCAACACTCTTCTAGATTCTAGATCTAGAGGGCATAGATAGTGTTCCCATCACTCTTTTGGATTCTGGCTCCAAGGGACATGAGCATAGTATTCTCAACACACTTCTGGTTTTACTAGCTCACCAGAAAACTCACTGGTTTTGAAGATCACCAGCAAACTTGTTGATTTTTTGGAGCTCACCAACAACTCATACAATATGGTTTTTTTGAGCTCACTATTAACTCACATATCTGATTAATAGTAGTCTTTTTGCACATTACATTGCCCCTTTTCTTAGGCTGATTTATAAAAAGATTAGGCTCATATATAAGATAATATCTCATTAAAGCTCATTAGATATCAATGCTATAGATGTTTAATTAAGATAGAACTTTCAGGCTCATTGTCTATCAGGGCAATGGAGATTGATTGTCTAGGAGATAGCATAGTCCGATTGAGAGATATTATTTGATTGAACTCTATTTTAATTTTTCTCGCAGCATCCTCAACCTTCTTTGTTGACACTGCACTACTTTATATTGCTTCAGAAATTTCTGCCCGTTGGAGATAATTGGCTTTTCTTTGAATGTTGAAGACCATTCTGATTTCTCCCATTGAAATGTTGTCTTCTTAAGAAACTCATTTTTAGCTGGAAAGCCAGCAGCTCCATTCTTGAAGAAGATGCTTTCTTGATTTTAGCAAACACCGAATAAAGACTTTTTTGGTTAACTAACTCTTTTAATATTATTGAAAGACGCCCATTAAGCCTGAAGGGATGCAGCCTCTGAACATTGCAACTTTTATCAGAGAGTTGCTTGCTTTCCTTTGAATTTCTTTCCATCTTCAGCTAAGCACAATTTGTCTGATCTGCTTAATAGAATCTGCTTTGAATTTTTATCAGAGAGTGCAGTCAGTGATGTCTGAAACAAGAAACTTCTACTCTCCATGATATGTCATATTTAATCTAAAGACTTTATCTATTTATGTCTTGATTTTCTCTCTTGTAAGTAATAGTCAAAGTAGCACTAAGTTGATCCTCATAATAGATAACTTTGTCTTTTGAATTCTGTCAGAGACCATTGTAGCATTTTACTTCAGCTTTTGTTCTATCTGTCATAAGTAACAAAGGAACTGTTGAAGTGTAGATGAAGTTCTTCTTCTTTACTGCTTATCAAACGACGTTCTCTTTGCAGGCGAAGTTTCTTTCATTTAGGCGAAGTAGCTTTGTCTGTTGCTTTGTCTATTGTAAGTGGCAAACGATCTTTATGGTGCAGACAAAAACATTTCATGGTAGACGAGCTGACTTTCACCAGATGAAGTCTTCTTTTTATCAGTTGAAGTGGCTTTGTCTGTTATAAGTTGCAAACGATCCTTGTGGCATGGACAAAGCTTCTTCCTAGCAAACGAAGTCACTTTCACCAGACTAAGTCTTCTTTTCATTAGCCGAAGTGGCTTTGTCTATTGTAAGTAACAGACGATCTTTCCTGGCAACAAGGCTCCTTCCTTGATAGATATAATAACTTTGTCTATTGTTTATCTATTGAAATTAGCAAAAAAAGTTACAGGTTGTAGACAAAGTTTTCCAAGCGTTTCGTTTGTTGGTCTATTGTAAGTAATAGACAAAGTTGTGGGTCAAGCAGATGACTCCACCTTTTAGTCGCTCATATGATGGGTTGTCTGTTAAGTAACAAACAACTCATTGAGGCATGGATGACTTGCTTCTTCAAAGGTTATCTGATGGTTTGACTATTACTAGTTGTACACAACTCTTATAGATGAAGATGACAGATAAAGTTTTCTTCTGTAGTTGCTGTGCAGTTTCTTATCCATCTTCTATATTTTTTGCAAAGATTGTAGATATGTTCCTTCACCTCTTCAGTTTTCAAATGAGCTTTATATGATAGAAAAATGCTTGCATAATTTTGATTCCATTTTGGCTTCTTCGTTTGTCTAATTTTAGCTCCATTTTATCTCTACTTTTGCAAACTAATTCATCTTTGTATTGCGGACAAGTGTTGATTATAAGCAAATTTTCTAACTTGTCCATGGAATGATCTTTCTAAATCTTCCTGAGGCAAATGTTATTTGACATTAACTTTATCTATAGATGATTTTCTTGATCATTCATCAAGGCTTGAGCTCCATGGCTACAGATTTACTTGATGGGTTCTTTTCAAAGTTTCAGTGTCATTCTTTTTTATTATACTTATCCTCTTTCTGTCAGTGGATTATGCTTGCTGATGCATTCGCTATGTGCATTGTCCTCTCCATTTGAGTTGTTTCCCTATATTCTCATATCTTTTTCTGCAATACTTGGGAACACACTTGTTATTATCACACATGTTCACTCATATGTTATTGCTCATCATTAAAACCTGGTTGTTTGCCATATGCACCATTTGTTTCAACAAAAAGTTCACATAAAAGAAGAGATACTTTAATGCTACTATCAAGGTAAATGTCATTCTAGCAGAAAGGAATCTATCTCTACAAAAGAAGTAGGAAACCTATAAAAGAAGATAGAAATATTAACCGCATGTTGAACAAATTCTCCAACCCAGGAGAATCAATGACCAAGTTCTTGCGCATGACTGGACAAACCAGTAAAAGAGAACTTGGATGTAAACAGTCTAATGGGTCCCATAGCGGTTGGCTTAAACCCAAGAGGGGAGCGATAAATTGAGTTTATAAAAATAAAAATTATTGCTTAACCGCTCTTTGATTACTTTCCTTCTTTTTCATGCAAGAGTGCAAGTTGTAATGAAATAAGTAATAAAGTAGTAAAGTGTAAGAAGATAAAGCAATTACACAAATAGCACACATAATTTTTTATAATGGTTTGGTTAACCATCCCTACTCTACTCTAGCATTACCAGAATCCTGAAATCAAAAGATTACAACAATAGAAGAAGCAAAGGACCTGAATGTACTCAAGATAGATGATCCTATCAGCTCTGTGATGTCACATGAGCTGATTAAGAGTAAAGGAGAAGTGCTAGTAGGACAAAAGAAAATAATGGCTCTCAAGGCAGCAAAAGAAAGCAGTAGTGAATCAAACTCTCAAATAGAAGATAAAGCAATCACACAAATAACACAGGCAATTTTTTATAGTGGTTCAGGCAATCGTCCCTACTCTACTTTTCCAAGAACACTCCTCTTGTGCCTTGGGTTTCACTATCTCTCTATAGTAAAATTATAACTAGTGCACCCGACACTCTTCAAGATTCAAGCTCTAAGAGGCATAACAAATTAACAAGCTATTTGTGAGACACACTCCAACGAACACACAATTGTTCTTCTTGATTCTAGCTCAAGGGAGCATAAACTAATGCCACTGCACTCTTCTAGATTCCAACTCTAGAGGGCATAAACAAATTCAAAAACTGGTTGTGAGACACACTCCAACAAACCAAAACTGCTCTTCTTAACTTTGGTCTCCAATACCAAGTTAATGCATACATAAATGAATACAATAAGGAAGAGTTTACACTTTGAGCATGCTTCTTGCATGCTTCTTGTTTAGCATTGGGGAAGTCTTGATCTTGTTGATCTTGGTGTTGTGGTACATCTTCCCATAGTGTATTGAAGAAGGAGGCCTTTGATGTAGATTGGAAGATTTAAGCTCTTGAATGAATATTTGAAGGTTTTATCTCTTAGCCTAGGGTTGTGAATATTTGTAGAAGAGTAAGGCTCAGTAGATAACTTCTTCAACCCTGAAATGCTTATGTAACGCACGAGGCATTAAAATAAGGAACTATTGGAAATTATTGCTAAGGACATGATAAATATGGACTAATTTGAAAATTTTTAAGTTATTAAGCTTGGTAATTAAGTGCATGAGAGGAAAATTTTGAAAATAAAGTGTAATTTGAGCATAGTGTGTGAGAAATTGAAGTGGAAATGCTCTAGGCATAACTTGTACACAAATTTTGACATATATGATGGATGATTTTGGATAAGTTAGTAACACAAAAGTTATAGCTCTTAAGATTATATTTACAATGAATCAAAAATTATATAGATTGGATGTCATACAAGGAATTTAGAGCTAATATACTATAGTCTAGGGTTGAAACACAAGGTGTCAATTTGAGGCCAAATTACTCATATTTTGAGACTGAATTAGAAAATGCGATCAACATAAAATTTGTAGAGCTTGTAATTATATTCATAAAGAATTAAGAATAATGTAAATCCAATATCGTACAAGGAAGTTATGATTGAAAAAGCATGGACTAGCATGGCTAATGCTGGCAGTGCCAGTCGGCGGCTATAAAAGTGCAATCCCAATTTTTTTATTTGGCCATTCCATTTTTCTTTCCTCCATTCCATTTCTTCCTCCTTTCATGCCCTAACCCTATTTAACCTAGTTTCTTGAAATTTTAAACAAGAAATCAACTTGTTTAATTGATCAATTACATGATCTTCCATATAAACCTAAGTTTCATCCATGAAAATGGTGGAAAAAAGGAGAGAAATCAAGTTTCCTTCAAATGGGGTGAGCCACTTGAACTATTGAGCTTGGATCCTCATCCATGGGAAGAAACCACACTTGGATTGCTTAGTAAGTCATCTCCCACATCCAAAAATTTGATTTTTCTAAGTTAGGGTTTTGTAATTTTTGTAAATAGTGGAATTAGAGGGAAGTTGTATGGTTTATGTTATATTATATATGTGGGAAATGGTTTAAGAGGTTGATTATAGTGACTTGGGCATGAAAATCTATGATTTGGCAATGTTAGGGTTTCTTGAACAGTGGGAATTGAGGAAAATGATGGGAGTTTATGCTCAAATTCATGGGGAACATAATTAATTAGTTAATTACAATATTTTGGAACCTGATTGGGCATAAGACATGATGATTTATACCGATTAGGGTTTTGTGGATGTTGGAAATTGGGAAAAATTATGAATTAGATGTAATTGCTATGGGAAAATGATTAATTACATGATTACAACTTGTTTTAGGATGAATTAGTTGCGTGAATTTTAATTTTGTGACTCAATTTGGATCATGACTCAAGTAAAGGTTAAAGAGGAATTTGTGTATGAAAGGTTTAATCAGTGAATGGAAGGCATTAATGATGCAATTAGCTTGTTTTATGATTAGTAAATTAATAACCATGTTATATGATGAATGTAAATCAGTGAAAAGGAAATTCCATTGATTCCCTTGTTATGCATTAACGAAAAGTTGTAATGTAAGCCATGCATATGAAATGTTTGATAAAATATTTCAATAAGGAATAAGATATGCATAATGGATTGAATGCAACTCTATTAGTTTATTTTGAAATATAACCGAATGTTAAGGAGGTTGTTTTAATGATATACATATTGAAATACAAGTAATTTACTTGATGAAATATCCTAAGGAAAATGTGTAAATTGAATTATATTTTATATGATATTTGTAGGAATTTTGATCATTGATTGAAAGCATAGTTATGGAACTGGAGATTTGTAAGACAGCTAATTATTGGGGTAAGTAGGCTTTCTTCTTGCTAAATGTGATGACTGAATGGGGATATGAATATCCCATTTGTTTGTAATCTGGGCATGTGTGTTTTGGGTTTAGGGATAGTGGATATCCCATGTTTGCTTATAATGTGATATGTATTTAGATTGTTAATTACAATTGGGATATTAAGTATCCCTTAGATTGCAATGCTTAATCTTTATGCATGATTGACCTTTATATATGATGACATTATTCTTGTGTATGAATGTCTAAACAAGAGAGATATAGAATATTTTGATATTAGGATTAATGCTATGCATACGTGGTATTGAGAAGATTATTGAATGAAATGAAATGTAAAGCTATGTACACTTTAGATATTGTGATGTGTATAATAGAGTTGAAATATATGAAATGTTTGTTTGAAGAATATTGAACATGAATTGATCTTAATTTTGATTTGAACATATTATGTCATTGAGCTTTTGAATATTATTTTTCTATTATACTTGCCTATTTACTTTTTTTTCCAAACTAATGCCTTCTTATTTAAATTCTTAGCTAGCAGGTAAAGCAATAGAGCCAAGGAAGATAGTAATTATGTTGACATGATAGAATTGGGATTGGAATCCCATTGTGTGTGTATAATTGTAATTAATAATTTTAATTATTGTATAATGTTAAATGGAGTATGTAAATGATGTGTATGGAATTATAGCGGCATGTCAGATTAGTATTGTGGATGAATTGCATGTTAAGTTAGCAGGTTTATTGCCATCATAATTTAACTTAGATCTTAGGCTGTGGGATTGTAAGTGTATGTATTTTAGAAGTTTATTCATTATTTTATTTGGAATCAATGTATATTATGATCCGTAGCATGCTTTTATAGGCTTGGACAACCCCATTTTTAGGGGAAGCTCTGTTTGATTTTCTGTAGAAAGTAGAAATTTAGAAAATGGGACCCAACCATCCCGCCCTAAAAGTGGGCAAATTTAGGTGAAATATAGTATAAAATAGAACATCGCGCCTCAAAAAGCAGGGCGTGACAACTTCTCCTTAACTAGATCTTTAAAATTCTTGAATGTTGGAAGAAGTTGAGTTACTAGACGTGGCTTTACAGCGTTCAAATTTTCAACCATTAAGTCATTCTCCCAGATTTATATAGTCTGAGGATAAATGTTTCAGCACAACTAGAATGGTAGAGATGCTTTGTCGAAAAATAGTGTTATTGGAGTTATCGCAGCTTTGAATCATTCGAAGCAATAACTTCATAACATCTGAACTTGAGTTTCTTGCGAAAACATGAATCGGCTTCGACTGAAGAGTTTCACAATGTTTGAGAAGTAGCATGAATTGCTTATTCAAGCACTCTTGAACTTTAGCTTCATCTTAAATACTTCAGCACGTCTGAAGTAAATTCTTCACAACATCTGAAGTGGTGTGAAATACATAGCCAGGCATCTGAACTTCAGCCTCATCAGAAATTGACTTAACAACATCTGAAATAAAATTTCAGAACGTTTGAACTTGCTCTTGGAACGTCTGAAGTTTGAGACTTAGAATTCTTTAGACTTCGTATCTTTGGACTCCAGAGACACATCTGAAACATGTTTCATAACATCTAAAGTAATAACTTCAGTATGTCCAAAATGACACTAGGCTTTTTGCATTGTGGCTTCCTGTTTTAACATGTCTAGACTTGGCCTCGCATCCGAAATTGGCTTCTCGAGGTCAGAAGCAACATGTAGTCCGTCTGAAGCATGTTCTGAAGCTTTGTTTATGTCCAAGCTTAGGCATCTAATTGTAGTTACTTTTGCAGTATGTTTCACCATGTCTAAAGTGACTTTGAAGCTCTTGTATAATGCCAGATATATCCTTCAACTGAAATTTGATTTAGAAACTTGCATCGCACGTCTAAAATAAGTTTGAACTTATTATGAAGCTTTGTTCTTTTTTTGTTCCATTGAAATGACTTATAATTGCTCTCAAACTTGGGACTTCCTTTGAAACATAGAATTAATTACTAAAATTGAGATACAACTTCTGAACACTATGGAAACTCCCATTGAAACTCTGGCACTTTAGTTTTGAAGCCTTATACATCATTTAAAATGTGAAATCTTCTTCTTCTGATTCACCTTTTGAAACGTATTGGCTTGTTCTTCTAGTAGAACTATTTTTGCATTTTGTCATCTCAACAAACTCTCATTAGTTCCATTAATCATGTTTTGTTATCATCAAAACTAAATGAGTGGAGCTAACAATCTCTCCCTTCTTGATGATTTAAAATAATTTAAGATTTTGTAAATGCAATCTTCTTCCCAAATTATCTCTCTCCCCCCCCCATTTACATTTTCTTCCTTTACGATCATACTATCTCTCCCCATTTTTGTCATAATAAAAAAGGTATAACATATGAGAGAGGGGGTTTTGTAGGGGTCATTGGCATATGAAGGGATCACTTTCTCCCTTATGCATCTAAAGGATAGACATTTAGATCCAACCATGAACATGAAATAAGTTTGCAATTAGATAGAGTGCATGCATGTCATCGGCAACATTTAAACATTAGATAATTCTAATTGAAAGGTCATTTTATGAGAAAAAATATTCACAAATAAATCTACCATTAATTATAATCAAAACATCTATATTAAATTTTATAGTGAGAATACATATTAAAACTCACTACATGTGCTCTCATGAAATTCTCACAAAACATGATTTTCTTTTTGTAGAAGTGGAGTGAGTAATGCTAAAATGTCAAATGAGTGTATTCAACTTCTTCTCTATTCTCTCTTACACTTTTCTTAGATCTTCCACTTCCTTTCTTAGTTCCTTCATTTCTAGTGATAGCATTATATATCTAAAGGATCTAGGAATAGCAACTTTTGGTGAAGCCCTAAGAGGTGATGAAACTCTTTCTGCAATGGGACTATGTCTGTCGTTTGTTTGCTCTCTTCCTTCTATCTCCTCCTCCCCTTGGGAGGGTGTTGCTTCCTCTTCCTCTTCCTCCTCTTCACTCTCATTTTCTTCTTCCATCTCTCTCTCTCATCTTCTCTTCCATCTCTAATAGATAATCAAAAAATTTAATCCCCATTTTCTTTAGTAGGGTAGCTCCTACCCAATCCTTTTTGAGTGAAGATACATGTAGGCATGATTCTCCAAGTACATGAATTTGAAAATGCTCAAATATCCTTGTTAACCATACTTCATATGGCACTACATGATCTATCCTCTGAGGCATATATCCAAAAGCAGTGAACACGAGTTTTAAGAGGCTGACTTTTTTATACGTATAGATTTTCCATCAATTCTAGCCTCATTAGCAGTCACTTGCTCTACCCCTCCAAGCTTAGGTATGATCAAATTTTCCAATACTTTCCTAAGCATACTGAGCTTTATGGCAAGATCCTTGGTTCTCATGTATGTGTGGGCAGAAGTATACATAGTGCTAGTGGATAAATAGTTGAAAATATCTTCCTTCTTTAGCCCATCTTCATGTTCATTGTCTAGCACACCCACTATCTCACCTAGGTGTTTTTCCGAAGATAATAGGTTTGTTTCCAAGTTGAGTTTTAACTCCTTTCACCATTGATGCGTAGGTGTTGGGTTTCCATTTGAAATAGAAAATGATGATTAGTTCTCTATAAATAGGTGTCTCATAACCCAACAGGTCAGTCCATTCTTAATAGTTTAACATCACATGAATATCATATTTACATCTATTAAGAAAACCCAAATCAATCTTCTTCTATATATGCACCGGTCTCCCTAGCATTGATGCATAGAATTTGAACTTCTTATCCTCCCCACCAAAGTAATATGTAGGTAAGCCTCAGGGCTTAAGCTTGGTAGTGGGGACCTTCCTTCCATCTACTTCTTCTAGAAGGGATTTCAAGTCAAATAGTTTTATCCCTTCTTTATTTCTGACAACTTCCCTTTCCACTTCTCTTTTACTTATAGATGCAGAAAATGAAGGATTACTTGTGTCCTAGTGGTGTGAACTCTAGATTTGGAAGGTTGGTAAGTGGAGGCTCCTCCTCTAGTCCTTAGCCTTTTTATCCCTCTTTGTGGTTTTGATATTGCCACTTTAAGTGCCATGGGAGTGTAGGAAATTTGATGGAAATGATAGAAATTTAAAGAAATGGCATTTTTGGAAGATTGGAAATCTCAAATGAAAGCACTTTTGGGTCATAGGGGGTTGAAAATAGCAAATGTAGTGAAAATGTAGATGAACCAATGCACCGTATAAACCCTTTTTTGTATTACCAGATGGTTGCCATGCAAGCTTTTGGGGCCATGGGTATCTGGGGACTAGACAACTTTGCTCCCAGAAGTGTATATATTTCTAGATTTTTCTAATTCTCAAATTTTAACCTAGTCTACCCCTTTTTAATCATTTAATAGTTTTTCCATTCAAACATGTATCAACTCAATCAATTTTGGCATATTTTCAAACAAATCATTTCAAATATCACTAACACATCAATTTATATGCAACAAGCACATAACATGCCAGAAATACATCATGTGAATTTTTAAATTACATGATTTGAACTTAAGCATGCTCAAACATTTTGGCATACATCATAGTCATGAATGATAAGAATAATGTAGAAGATGGAGTTATTCACGACATAAATATGACTTAAGCATTCACCAAGATTGAAGTTATGATCTTAATTGTTTCAATCTCAAGGGTTCAAGCATTAATGATGATTACAAAAGGTTTGACTAGGAATGGAATACCTATTCTCTACCTTAAACCATGAAGATTCCCAAATAGGCTTAACTTATGCCTTGGGACTATGATTATATTAAGGATTAATTAATTTTATTAATTCACAGACTTCAGATCATTTAGAAACTGTATCATCTTTAAATATTGAGAATGATTTTGCTCAAGACAATGAAGTCATATTCATTCAAATCCAAGAAAGTCAAATGTATATTTCAAGAACATCAAGAATATTTATGATAGTGAAATGCATGTGTTCTTTTCATATATCAGATATATATATATATATATCCACTCCCTTTCTCAATTTTTTGCAGTTAAGCTCATAGTTGGTGATGCCAATCTTGATTTCTCATCACTTAGTGGTTTTTCTTTGGCTTGAATTTGTAGGCTAAGAAGATGATTCTGATTCTTCATCACTCTCTTTCTTTGCTCATTTCAACCTTTTCCTACATACACTTAAAGAATTCTTGGACTTTCTCTTCATTAGTAAATCTAAACAGATGTGCACTTATACTACAGTTTTAATCAATGCAATTTTACTTTTAACATTGAGTAGTATGCTTTTGAAAAAGCTAGTCTACTCACCAAACTAATATCATTATTCTAAAAAAGCCATTCATTATCTAGGTTATTTACTTCTTATATGAAAGTTTTCTCCTTCTAAATTTGTATAAATGCAACATCTAGATTTTGCTAATTTCTTTCTACATTAAATTAAATTTGTTAAGAGTAAAAGCAGAGTTTTTAGATAACTACAAACTAAGACAAACACTCTACTTTAATCATAACTAACATTGAATTATTTGAACTAGTATATTTATGAATTACATCATGAAGATGAGAAGTGGCTTCTTTGAAAGCTTCAAATGTCCATATGCCAGATTAGCCATTTTCATCTTAATGAAATAATTTGAAGTATTTCATTCAAGTTGAGCATAATTAATCATCTTTATATCTTCTTACGATCGCATAGTATATTAAAGTTCAAAATAATTTATGTGCCTCCTTGGCATACGTATCCTCAAAACATGTTGGTTGAACCTTAAGAAGTTATTCATATGCAAATGAAACTACATTAGAAGCAAATGAATAAATATTCTAAATGCAAATTATGACTGAATTTAAAGACATTTGAGTTTGAATATCATACCTACACTTACCTTGCTTCCTTAATCTATGGCTACTTTAAACATTTTCTTCATATTATTTCTTTAATTTATAGCTCTTTGATGACAAGGGATCATTTTTAGCTTTAAAGGAAGAACACTTCTTCTTCTTCCTTTTCTTCCTTATTGTTGGTTCTCTTTTTCTTTTCCTTTTCTTTTCTTCTTTCTCCACATCTTCTATAGTCTCCTTCTTCTCTTTGACTTGCTCTAAATTTTTGCTTTTAACAGCACATCCTTCTTCATAGATTTGGATTTCTTCATTTTTTTCTTTTTCAATCTCTGCATCATCACTTGCCAGATCTTTTTCTTGAATTTTAATCTCTTCTTGAGATTGCTCCCCCTTAATCTATGGTGATTCTTTTACGCATTTTACTTCTTTTACTTCCATAGATTTTATATTCTTCTCCTCTTTTTCTTTGTTTTCTACACTCAAGTTCATCTCAATAATAGCATTAGTATCATTTGAGTGCGAATTAATATGCCCCTCAAAAATTGCTTTCAATATGTCTAATATTTCTCTTTCACTTTTACAGGTTAAGATAGATTTGCAAATGGGGGGTGGAGTGCATGCAGCAAGGCATTCATAGCCTTGACATTTTCTTGCCAAGCTCTCTCTGCATCCTCATAAATTCCAATGAAAATAATTTTCCATAACTCAAGGTTATTGGCCATAAGGTATACTTCCAACCTTCTCTTCCATTGGACATAGTTAGATCCATTAAAATATGGAAGTTGGGAGGAGGAATATCCTTCTGAGAGCATAGAGGATGATACTATCAGGTTAGCTATTGGATTACTACAATTATTTATGTAGCCTGTTTTGATACCACTTCATAGGTCCTGTAGAGGTTGGCTTAACCAAAGAGGGGAGGGGTGAATTGGGTTTATAAAAATTTATTACTTAACCGCTCTTTAATTTCTTTCCCTCTTTTTCATGCTAGAGTGCAAGTTGTAATGAAGTAAGTAATAAAGTAGTAAAGTATAAGAAGATAAAGCAATCACACAAACAACACACATAATTTTTTATAGTGGTTCAAGCAATCGTCCCTACTCTACTCTAGCATTACCGAAATCCTAGAACCAAAAGATTGTTGTAATAGAAGAAGCAAAAGACCTGAATGTGCTCAAGATCGATGACCCTATCAGGTCTCTGATTTCACATGAGTTGATCAAGAGTAAAAGAGAATAGCCAATAAGATAAAAAAAACAATGGCTCTCAAGGCAACAAAAGAAAGCAACAATGAATTAGACTCTCAAATAGAAGATGAAGTGGCCATGTTGGCCAAAAATTTCAAAAATTTTGTAAGGAGTAATAGAGGCGACACTTCAAGAAAATAGCCTAGACAAAAAGAGAGAAGAAGAAGTGAAAGAAGAAAAATCCTCCCTTGGAGGAGTTAGACACATGATTGCAACGTGTCCGAATGAAAAAAGAATAGATTTGAATAAGAAAGAAGATAGAAAAGAAAATAGTAGAAAAGATAAACAATTCAAGACACCATTAAAGAATCAAGCCAAAGGAATGTACATGAGTGATGAAGATTGCTCAAGCACAAGCTCAAGTGGAAACGATGACAAAAAAGTGGGGAATTTGGCAAGAATATGTTAGATGGCTCATATAGAGAATGAGTCTATAAGCCAACTCTCAACCAAAGACAAGTTAAAAGAATGCACGAATGAAGTGGAACATGAGGTAAATTCATACTATTCCTACTCTTCTAACTCTTCAAGCTCCACCAATGGTTGTGCCAAATGCAATGAACTTGATGAGCTTCAGCAATCATATAACTATCTAGCTAGTGAGTTTGAAATTCTTGGACAAACGTTCACCACAAAGAAAAGACACTTTGATGCTACTATCAAACTAAAGGAATCTATCTCTACAAAAAGAAAAAGGAGATAGAAATATTAAACATTATGTTGAACAAATTCTCCAACCCAAGAGAATCAATGACCAAGTTCTTGCGCATGACTGGACAAACTAATAAAAGATGACCTAGTTGTGAATAGTCTGATGGGTCTCATAGAGGTTCGCTTAAACCTAAGAGGGGAGGGGTGAATTGGGTTTATAAAAATAAAAATTTATTGCTTAACCCCTCTTTGATTACTTTCCCTCTTTTTTGTGCTAGAGTGCAAATTGTAATAAAATAAGTAATAATGCAGTAAAGTGTAAGAAGATAAAGCAATCACACAAATAGCACATACAATTTTTATAGTGGTTCAAGCAACCATCCCTATTCTACTCTTCGAAGAACACCTCTCTTTTGCCTTGGGTTCCATTATCTCTCTATAATGAAATTACAACTAGTGCACCCAGCATTCTTCTAGATTGAAGTTCTAAGAGGCATAAAAAATTAACAAGCTATTCGTGAGACACTCCAATAAACATACACTTGTTCTTCTTGATTCCAGCTCAAGGGGACATAAACTAGTGCTACTTCACTCTTCTAGATTCAAACAAACCAAAATTATTCTTCTTGACTTTGGTCTCCAATACCAAGTTAAGGCATACACAAATGAATACAATAAGGAAGAGTTTACACTTTGGCTGTGCTTCTTGTTGAGCACTGGGGAAGACTTGGTCTTGTTGATCTTGGTGTTCTAGTAGATCTTCCCTTAGTGTATTGAAGAAGGAGGCCTTCAATGTAGATTGGAATATTTAAGATCGTGAGTGGATATTTGAAGTTTTTCGCTCTTGGCCTAGGGTTTTGAAGATTTGTATAAGATTAACGCTTAGTAGATAACTTCTTCAACCCTGAAACATCTCAACACTTCTCTTAAATAGATCTTCAAAATTCTTGACCGTTGGAAGTATTGAACCAAACACTGCATATGGAAATTAGTCAAGTTATGATGATGAGCAACAACATATAAGTGAACAAGTGTAGTACTAATAAGCATTGAGAAATAGGTCTAAACATACAAGGAAGCAATTCAAATATAGTGGACAGCACACATAGTGAATACATTAGTAAGCTTAATCCACTAACCGAAAGAAGATAAGAATAATAAAAAAGAATGACATTGAAACTTTGAAAAAAGGTCATCAAGAAAATTTGTATTCATGGAGCTCAAAGCCTCGATGAGTGATCAAGCAATTTGTTTACAGATAAAGTCGGTATCAGATAGCATCTACATTAAGAAATTTAGACAAATCATTCCATAGACAAGTCAAAAAAATTCCTTATAATCAACACTTGTCTGCAACACAAAAATGAATTCAGTTTGCAGAAGCAGAGACAGAATGAAGCAGAAAATAAATAAATAGAAGAATCCAAAATGAAGACAAAATTACTCAAGCATTTGTATATCATATAAAGCTCATCTAAAAACTGAGGCCAAGGAACCTATTTGCAATCCTTGAAGAAAATGTAGAAAATAAAGAAGAAGCGGCATAGCAACTAAAGAAGAAAAATTCGTATGTCGCCTTCATCTACAAAGAGTTGTTAGTCACCAGCAACAAACAAAGCCATCTAATAAACTTTATAGAAGCAAGTCATCCATGACTCAAATGAGTCATCTGTTACTTAACAAACAACCATTATATGAGTGACTAGAAGGATAATTTGTCTGCATGCCACAACTTCAACTGTCACTTACGACAAATAAACCAATAGACAAACCGCTTGGAAGACTTTCTCTATGGGCTGAAACTTCTTCTGCTAATCCTAATAGACAAAGTAAATTTTTTCTATCAGGGAGGATACTTTGTCTATTAAGAAAAATTCGGTCACTTACAATAGACAAAGGTACTTCGGCTGAGAAAAATAAAACTTCGTCTGGTGAAAGATACTTTGTCTGCTGAGAAGATGTTTTGTCCACGCCATAAAGATCGTCTGCCACTTATAACAGACAAAGTAGTAGACAAAGCTACCTCGCCTAATGAAGGAAACTTCATCTGTCAAAAGAACATCATCTAATGAACAATGAAGAAGAGAAACTTTGTCTGCGCTTATACGATTTAGCTATTTCTTATAACAAATAAACCAGAAGACAAAGTAAACTACTACGATAGTTTTGGACAATGACAAAGTGGCCTATAATAGGGATCTACTCTGAGTTGCTTGGTTTATTACTTACAAAGGACAAATTCAAGTAAAAAAGTCCTTAGATAAATTATGACATATCATGAAGAGTAGAAGTCATCTGTGTCAGACATCACTGACAGCACTCTCTGGTCAAAATCTCATTCGAAGCAACTTTTATAAAGCATATTAGACAACTTGAGATTAGCTGAAGATGGAAAAATAAATTCAAAGGAATGTAGTTTACATTCTATTAAAGATTGCAACTTTCAGAGGATTCGTCCCTTTAAGATTAATGAGCATCTTTCCATAATAATAAATGTGTTAGTCACCCAAGAAAAGTCTTCATTTGGCATTTGCTAAAAATAGAAAGGCACATTCTTCAAAGTCGGTGCTGCAGGATTTCTAGGTACAAATGAGTTTCTCAAGAAGACAGCTTTCCAACGGGAGAAATTAGAATGGTCTTCAACATTAATAGAAAGCTAATTGCCTCCAACGGGCAGAAGTTTTTGAAGCAATATAAAGGTAGTGTAGCAACAACGAGGAAGGTTAAGGAAGCTAATAGAAAAATAAAAGCAGAGCATAAACAAGAAACATCTTTGTTAGTCAAACTATGCTTCCTCGTAAATAATCAATCTCCATTGAGCTGATAGACAATGAGCTTAAATGTTCTATCATAATCATATACCTGGAGCATTGATATCTAATGATCTTCAACAAGATATCATTTTATTTATAAACTTAATCTTTATACAAATCAACCTAAGAAAAGAGGTAATGTTTTGTGTAAAAAAATGTTGTCAAATCAGCTATACGAGTTTGTGGTGAGTTTAAGAAAACCACATTGTATGAGTTCTTGGTGAGCTCAAGAAACCAACAAGTTTGCTAGTGATCTTTGAAATCAGTGAGTTTCCTCATGAACTCGTAAAATTAAAAGAAGTGCTATGGACACTCGTTCATGCCCCTTGGAGCTAGAATCCAGAAGAAGTGTTGGGAACACTTATTCATGCCCCCTAGAGCTAGAATCCAGAAGAAGTGTCGGGACACTTATTCATGCCTTGTAGAGCTTGAATCTAGAAGAGTATTGGGGATACTAGTGTACTTCCATTATATTGGATATAGTGGAACCCAAGGCATGATGAGTTGGTGCTCTTAAAATAGTTGATGTAGGGACGGGGTTCTTGAACCACTATAAAAATCTTGTTATCTATATGTGTGTTTGCTTGCGTGCTCTATCTTTCATACACTCCACTATTTTCATTAGTTGCTTGTGCAATCATTTTATATCCTTTATTACTTTATTAAGCACAATGTTTTCACTCACATCATCACACACACACTACAACTCGTTTGACATGGGAATAGCTAAGAGAAGTTCAACTTGGAAGTGAAGCAGTCATACATGAAAATTACATATATACTGCATCAATACTTCCTCTTAGCTCATCAAGTTTTATTTGGCCATAATTTTTAGTTACTCAATTCACCCCTCCCCTCTTGAGCTATTCATCATATATGGGACCAACAAGTGGTATCAGAGTCAGCTTCGCAAGTTAATTTTAACCACCTGAAGTTAACTTGTGAAGAAATTCCCATGGCCAAATTGTTCCACAACATTCCTACTCAGGGACAAGTCAGTTATAAATTTTCATGAATCAGATCCAAGCAATTGAATCTCTGCATGAATAACAAAAATAAAGCAGGGAAAAGAAGCATTTAAGAAGAATCAAGAAAAGCTAGAAGACATAAAGTAATCAATTTTCAAGTATATTATTAGTTCAAGAAGATAAGGTAACTTTCTGATCTAAACTTTCAAACCTTCAAGAAACTGATATTTGCCTTAAATGTTACTTAGTTAATAGCATATCATTTTGAATGTCATACACATTATATTGAAAGTATAATTTCCTTATGCATATCATAAATCACTCAAATCATTGTTCTCCAATCATAAGTAAATCACTGTTATATTCTCAAACAATCATACATATCTTGAATAAAAAAAATGAAAAACCCCTTCATCTCATATTTGCCAGCAAACGAAGTTATCACTTTGTCTGTTGGATTGTCTGTTGCCATAAAATTTATCTGATGCTCCTGAGGACGTACTCGATAAATCTTCTATTTAAATTCATCTCAAACCTACCTCTCACATTCACTATTAAAGATAAAACCCTTCCTCAGAAAAAGGCAATTCAAATTCCCACTGTTTCCATCTCTACTCCTCATCCCCTTGGTGCCATTTTCCTCCACTCGTCTTGCTACCAAAAACCCCCAAGATTTTTCACCTTAGAACCCTAAAACCTTAGCTAACAAAAATGGTAGACACAAGAGCTACAAAGAAAACTCCAGCATCCATGACCAAAAGAAAAACAAGCAGAAAGGAGTTAGAGGAACTGCATGCATTAGGAAGAAGCAAAGTTCAAAGAAATAGATTTCTAGAGGTAACTTTCTGAATTGATGAACAAAGTTACCAAGATTACATGAGTAAATTTGTCAATAGGAGGAAAGTAGTAAAGGGTAGAGCTATTGATTTCAAAGCTTTCGAAAAGATGAAACTGGAAGTATGTGACTGGATAAGCTTCCAGGTCCAGAAAAATCATATGAGATGCAAGGACGAAAGCTATTCCAGAATGGTGAAAATTCTTCTTAGCAATTATGACCATAAGAGTAAGAAATCATAGATTAGAAACAAGAAGATAGATCTGTCCCCTAAAAGCATTATAGAATGTTTGAATCTTCCCTTGATTGAAAGACAGACATTTCAATGGCCAACACCCATAAGAGAATTGTTCTCACAGTTGACAGGTAAATCCGTTGGAGAGAATGTAAAGAATCTAAATACCAAAGATCTAGATGTAAACTTAAGGCTTGCCCACCTTATCCTCAATAGCAACATTCATCCCAAGGTTGGTAGTAGGGATAATGTTTTTGAGAAAGACGCAAAGATTCTTTGGGCGTTAAAGTATAAGAAGAAGTTGGATCTTGCCAAGTTGATGTCTAACCATCTTTCTCAAGTTAGGTCATCACCAAGACTTCCTTTACCATATAGAATGGCAATGGCTCTAATATTGAAAAGAGCAAAGGTGGATTTGTTGTATGAAGTCCCTGAGGCATTCAAAACATCAGACATGATTGATGAAATAACACTAAAAAGAATGGGAATATCATCAGGTGATATTGTCATCAAGAAAACTAGAGGGGCAAGACAAGCATAAATGATTGAAGAAGAAGAAGAAGAAGAGGAAGAAGAAGTAAGAAGTGAAGAAAATGAGCAAACAGACAGAATACAAGAAGAAAGAGAAGAAGAAGAAGAAAGAATAGAATATGTCAGCGAAGAAAGAGAGGTATTTCCTTCAATAGCTGCAGCAGAAGAGGGAACAACACTGGAAAGAGAAGTAGCAACTACAACAAAACCATCCTTACACCACAGTCCAACTCCATCCCCTCTCAGACCTGTCCCCTCTCAGACCTGTTCATTCATCTCCACCTGACCAACAAATTTCTCAAATTTTTGAAAATAGGCTTCAAAATGTTAACTACTCACTACATTTATAATTCTCAGACTGGACTCATTGGACAATAAGGTGGATACTCTATTCTCTTTAATGGAGTCCATCAAAAATTAAAAGAAGCCAGTCCTTGTCTCACCAATTAGAGACATTCACTCAAACTCTCCATCCCCTCAGTCAGTTCACTCCTCTCCTACCTCACCTCATCTTTCTTCTATTCCACTCTCACCACAACACACTCCTTATAAATCTCCATCCCTTGCTTATCACACAAATCCTCCAATAGAGTCTCACCACAACACACCTCATAAATCTTCATCCCTTGCTTATCACACAGATCCTCCAATAGAGTCTCCTAAGTCTGTATCTTCCATATCAAAGTCAATAATTCCAATAAGTAAAATACTTAAATCTTTAAAATCTACTTAAAAGAAAGATTCAAAAAATCCCTCTTCATCCCCTCTAAATGTCAATCAATCCATTTCATTCAAACTCATTCAGATTCCAAAATCTTCTCATCCATCTCTAGTCATTCCTCAACCACCTTCAAACATCAGTCAACCCACTTCACCAGAAGTCATGCCATCCTCATCTAAATCATATCAATTTCATCGTCCCAAACTTCCAAAACAAAATTCCTCAATCCCTAAGAATAGAAAGTTAAAAATCACCCTTGAAGAAATTGAACATAGACAATTAATAAACCAAACAATTGCTTTAACTCTTCAATCACAAAATAAATCCTTCACTTTATCCGATCTTCCTTTTCCAAATTTGAAGATCAAGATTATCTTGATAGCATCATAATAATGAAAGAACCGTCCAAAACCTTCAAACCTAAACCTCTTCCAGCTGGGGATAAAATTATTGATAAAATACTAAATGAATTCTCCCAATAATCACCAAATGTTGAATCTGCTTCCTTTACAATTCACACTTCTTTTGAATCATCTCCATCTACAACACCACCTCCTAATGAACCATCTCCTTCCACAACACTTGCTCCTTCAACTACACACAACCCTCTTCCAGTGCTCAACCTCCTGCAAGGATTAAAGCTTCAGCCTCCAGGCCCTCAACAAGCAATACTCAAGGAGCTGAATCTACATCTATCCTTCCAAGCATAATCTCCATGACACATGACACCTTTAACTATCGAACAAATG
>JAYJMB010078765.1:0-22356 GCA_036873735.1 Pouteria campechiana
CCCTTACTCACACTACTACAGAAAATTAGATTGGAGCAAGGTTCTAAATTTGGTGTGCCCACGACAGCACCACCAAAGAGCGGTTAAGCTACCAACAATTATAAAAGAAGAACATTCCCCTCTCAAAGAGTAAGAAGCCCTGAGAAAGAAGTGGAGTTGCTGCAATAAGAAGCTCTCCCTTCACTCCCTCTTCCCTCTAAAAGAAGTTCACTTTCCAACAATAGGTGGCAAGAAAAGTGTTGAAATTTAGTTGGTTCAAGCATCCATCCACATCCCTCTTAAGCTTGAGCATTCCCTTACATTAAAATTAGTCAAAGTAGTCTATAAAAATCTCTTCTATTTTAGATTCCCTATGGAAAAGAGTTGTAAGCGTAGATCAATTTCTTTAGGGAATTTACAATAAGAGTTTGATTCCTCTCTGTATTTGAATCAGTGGCAGTTTCAAATAGATGCTCATTTCATCTTGAACATGCTTGAAGTTTTCAGCTTTTGAGTATGTAGAAACTACCATAATTTTCTATTTCATTTGCAAACATGAGTTAGCTTAATCACTAAAAAGAAGATTCCATTAGCTTAATCACTAAAAGGCATATCCCATTCAATTTCATTTATTCCATTCCACACAAGCACCATGATCTATCATAATATAACAAGCATGTTTACATTCCATCAATTTGCCAAAAGGGCATAGTTGCCAATTGTCCTCTCACCTACCCATTTTAGGTAACTCAAAGATTAGCCCATGATAGCATTCCTACCTAAGAACGGTGTTACACTTAATATTTTCTTTGTCAAAATTTATAGTGGATTTTCTTAGCCTCCCAGTTTTGGATAATTATTACCAAGTCATTATCATTTTGGAAATTTTCAAATTTATTGATAAAATTTTCAATAAATATCTATTAGACTATATAATTTTACATTTTTACATATCATCTATTAGAGAACCATAACATAGGATGTATAGAGTTCCATAGTATGGCTTAAACTAAGAAGAGAGGGGTGAATTGGGTATTTAAAAATTTAACGCATAACCCCTATTTAACCATTTTTTCTTTTAGTGCATGTGTGTGGTACATTGTAGGATAAATAACAAAATAGTGAGGTTCATGAAGACTAAAGTAGATAAACAAACACATATAAATAATATAATTTTTATAGTGGTTCTGAAACCCTGTCCCTACATCCACTCTTCCTAGAGCATACACTCATTATGCCTTGGGTTTTGCTATATCCCATATAATAGAAATACAAAAGTGCTCCCAGCACTCTTCTAAATTCTGACCCTATGGGGCATAAATAGTATTCCCAATACTCTTTTGGATTCTAGCTCAAGAGGGCATAAATAATGTTTCCAACACTCTTTTAGATTCCAGCTCCAGGGTACATAAACACAGTGCTCCTCTTCTAGTTTTCATGAGCTCACTAGGTAACTCACTAGTTTCGAAGATCACTAGCAAACTTAATGGTTTTCTAGAGCTCACCAATAACTCATTACAAAGTGGTTTTCTTGTGCTTACCACAAACTCATTGGTTTTCAGATTAAACAGAAACTAATACACATTTAAGCATAGGGAAAGATGAGATCTTTTATAGCTCTAGTAATACAAAAAGATCTTTTCAAAATATAAACTCAATGGCCATAATGATATTTAGATTGAAGTTTGTAAAACATAGATGATTGTTTAAGCACTTAGCCATGGGTGGAAGGATTTTCATAAGGTTAAGGTCATTTGAAATATTTTCCTTCACCATGTTTGAATCATTCTACCACTTCTCCTTAAATAGCTTCTTCATAATTTCTACCATTGGAGAAGACGGGTTCTATTGAATGCAAAAATGAGAGCAACAATGAATGAAGAAGACCGTCGAGATTTCTGTCGTTAGAGTGTATGCCTTTCTGATTTGTCTCAAGCTACTATATTATTATTCTTTTACAGAGAAGAAGATAAGCTATTGCTAAAATGTCTTTTCTCACATTTACTTGACAACCTAGAAAGCATGCAGCACCGCTCATTACCGAAAATGGTGATTGAAATGAGTCTACACAATGAAAGCATGGATGCAGATGCCATTTAGATGCAAGTCACATAAATCAATTTTTCTCTGATAGATCACGACCTCTCTCTATTTGCATTTGTCTACTATAAGTTTTAGATGAATTTCTCCATGAGATTTGTTTGTCATAAGTTTTAGACAAATTCCTCCAAGAGATTTGTCAATAATAATTTTAGATGAATTCCTCCCTGAGATTTTGTCTGTTAGTCGATTCTTCATGAATTTGATTTGTTTATTGTAAATAACAAATGAACTCTGGTGCCATAGATAAAGTCAGACAGATCAATTGACAAACTCTGCTGATCTACAAAAAAACTCTGCTGATCGACAGACAAACTCTACTTTGTCTGCTCGAATAAATGAAGTATGAAGTTCTTCTTTTGTTCCACATTAGTCCGTTGTAAGTGATAGATGAACTCTGCTTTACTTTATCTTGGATGAATTAGGCTCTGCACTTCATCTATAGGTTTGTTTGTAATAAGTTGCAGACGAATGTGCCTGTGCATTGAAGTTCACTTGTCCAAGCAGCTACTTTGTCTATTTAGCTTCGTCTATGATCACTATGTAGCTTCTACTTCATCTTCCACTTTGTTAGTAATAAGTAACAAATGAAATTGATCCTACAGATGAAGTTGAATTCCTGATTTGTTTTGCATTTTTTGAGCAATAATAGAGTTTGTCTCTACGACCTCCTTCTTACTTCATTCTTGATTTGTCTATCTTTGCTCAGACAATTTTTTTTTACTTTGTCTTTTACTTCTTGCATTTTTATCCTCGGGCAAATTCTTTCTTCTAGCTTTATTGGTTAGACAAAGTTTCATATAGAACGAAGAATCTCATCTAGATATATTTGAAGAAGTAGGCCTTGAATGGATAGGAATATGAAGCTCTTGAATGATATTTGAAGATTAGAGCTCTTGGCCTAGGATTGCAAAGATTTGTGGAAAGTTTTGGCTTAATCCTTTTTCTTCTTCAACTTCTTCTTACTTTGTCTTAGACAAGCTCTAGCCAATGGATAGTTCACTATTTAGGCTCTTTGACTATGGCTTTATCTTCAATTATTTCTGTCATTGCATTTATCGGTGGAATTTTCTCATTGGATTTAATAGACAAAGCAAGTTCCTTGTAGTTCATCTTTGAAGCCTTGTCTTCTTCTTCTTCTTCCATAATCTTTAGCAGTTTAATCCCTTTGGAATATAGCATTTAGTTGAGGTAGTTTGTTGTAGATAATTGCGGTCCTACACTTAGAAGTTTTCTATACTTGCTATGTTGTTAGCTTTGAATATATAGCATTTTAACAAAACATTTTTATCCTCGCAATTTGTATATGTTTTTGAGTAAGGATGACATTCTTTTTTATTTAAGCACTTAATATGATATTTCAACAAAGCTCAGTGCAAAATATATAGTTCAACATATTAAAATGATAACTGAGATTAATCACACCATGAGAGAAAGATGTATGCTTGCATAATTAAACATTCATGATCATGCATGCATTATAAGCATATCATCAAACGTCAATCAATATATATTGTTATCAGTTTAAGCACTCATATTATTTCTTAATACAAGTTTTCTATTATCAAAACCATATATAATAATCCTGACAATCTCCCCCTTTTTGATGATGACAAAACTTTGAAGACTTGCGATTAATATTGTAATTTCTAATCCCCCCCCCTAAATAGTTGAATTATATAATCCTATGGCATTCAATCATTTTGTCATTCTCGCTTGTTTTGTACATAAGTCTCTCACATTTCTCTCCCCCTTTTTGTTAGAATCAAGATGGTTTACCCCACAAATTTATATTCTTCTTTGCCAATCTCGTTGAGCCCTGGAATATTGTTCTCTCTCCCCTGTCATCAACACATGATTTTCTCTCCCCCTATCTCTCATAATTATCATACAATTTTCTCTCCCCCTTTAGTTTAACTCATTTTTGGTTCCTTAAGAATATTTTGTTAGGTCCTAGGTGAGTTTTGACATTCCTAACTCGTAATCTCATATTTGTTTTCTATTTTTAGCTTCTCTCCCTTAATCTCATGTTAAGCATAGCATAATCATTACATGGAATGATTGTATCAATGTAAAGACTAGATTCATGATAATGTTCAATAATTACAATATGTAAATAAATTTTAAGCACATGTGTATAAGTATAGTAAGTTTTTATCAATATAAGAGGCAGATTCATATGAAGGGCATTATTTAAACATTGGATAATTAAGCATGTATTATTCATCAAAATCATAATTATTTCATACTAGGACACTAAATTAATATTCAAAAATGATTTCATGTAAATACAGTGATAACGCATAATTTTAGTTTGATAGGTTCAATGTTGGGTCCTTGTTTTTAATGTCTTCTTTTCTTTTATTTTAATGGTTAGTTGTCATTATTATCAAGGAAGACGGTTCGAAGTATTAATAGCAAAGCTAATAGGTTGCTTGGGAAGTGGAAAAATGTTTCGCATTCTCTTTTTTGTATAGAAAGGTTAGGGATAAGACGACTTTTCAGTGTGCATCAAAGCAGTCATGGCGTCGTCGAGTTCCTTTTCAAGGCAAATTTGAGGTAACGTTGACAATGCAAATTTCAAGACTTTAGAGAGGATTGTATTTCTTCATGACAAAATCAAGTAATTAAAAGAAGATTTGTCTTCCATTAGACATAATACTGCTCATTTTGAGGGTATAATGACCAAAAACTCCATGGCTTAGATGGAAAACATAGATTGCATTAAACACTTAGAGATGGAGTTGGCCAAAGCTCATCAAAAGGTTGATGAATCAGAGACGGTTGTTAATATTTTGGTCGAATAAACAGTTTTAATTTCTTTTGTGTCTTTTGATGGTTTGAATCTTTTAGATGTAATATTGTGACTGTTTATATTTAAGTTTTATTCTCAATAGTTTCCAAATTTTTGATCCTTTACGATGTTTTATGCTTGGTGAATTATATTTTATGTTTTATAAGAGCTTTCTTATACTGATCCAATCATTGGATATGTGATTAAACGAATGTAAATATTTTTTAAGCATAGTTTATTCATCATAACTCAAGAGTGAAAATGCATGATCTTATTGCATCCTGTTTGGGTTTCTAAGGTACAAGGATCTATTCCTTGGTTGTGCTGCCAATGTATCTCTCCCATTGTTTTTACTAAGAAAATGGTTACTGAGATTTAAGCCATAGAGTTAATGCATCTCTTGGAAACTGGTTGTGACCCTATTTATTCTCTACTTTATCTATATTAGATGATATTTAGTTGAACAAATGATATACAAAGTTGAACGGTGGACAAAGATGGAGCAAGATAGGATTGAGGGGAATAACCAAATTTACTTTTTAAGGGAAGAGGTGAACCATTTGAAGAAGGAATTGAGGCATGCTAAGAAGTCAAATGCTTGTTCAAATTTTCTCTTGAGTAACTGCTTTATAGCTTATGAGGATGTTATGGGTAGAGTTGTAGCTTTGGAGAAGGAACTATTTGAAGCACAATAAAGGATTGAGGAGTTAGTGGCAGTTATTGAGGTTTTAAGGAAGTAGACATTTTTAATGCTTATTATACTGAACTACGTTGATTTTTATTGTTCATAAAGATTCTGTTTTAGTTTCCTTTTTATGTTATGATTATGAATTTAGTCTTTATGTATTAATTCAAATTCTTTTTAAGAGATCAAGCCTTTAATCATTATTATAAACGGAATGACTAGGAATAGAGTTCCTATTCAAGACCTCAAACTATGAAGTTTCCCAAACAGGCTTGACTATGCCTTAAGACTGTAACGATGTTAAAGTTTTGATCATTTTAAGGTTTTTAAGACTTTTAAAATGGTTTTGCTCAAAGCACTAGACTTATGTCAATTCAAATACAAGGCAGTTTATTTAGAGGCATCTAGAGTATATAGCAATGAAGAGTATAACCAAGTTAGACAACTTATCTCTTTTGGTGCTTTCTTTCATGAATTTCTCATTTGAGCTCATAAGTGTTGTTACCAGTCTTGATTACTCATTTAGCTTTTGTTATTTGAACTTGTTGATGCATCATCTAAGATTTGATGTAGTCCAAGTTATAGTCTTGATTTGTTCAATCATTTTCTTGCATCCGGAACTCAAACTTTTTGGCTCATTTGCTTGGATTCGTGAGATGAGAAGACGATTTTGATTCTTCATTGTTCTCATTCTTCTTCTATGCTCATTTTAAGCTTTCCTTGTTCTCATTCTTCTTCTATGCTCATTTTAAGCTCTCCTGCATACACTTAAGAAACTCATATACTTTCTTTTTGTTGATAGGCTCCAACAAATATGAACATATATTAATAGTTTGTTAATGCAAAGTATCATTTCAACCACAATAGTATGCGGAGAAACAAGCTGATAAATTAAAGTGGTTTTCATGAATAAATAAGATAACCATTCTACTTTAATCAATTATTGAGTTATTTGAACTGACATAGCTATGAATAGTAGTTAACCTTATATGCTAGATCAACTTGCCTTTTTCCTTAATAATTTTGAGCTTAATCATTAAGTTTTGTTATTTTATTTAGTTTTTAGTTATATGTCTTTTAAGCATTCTTAACTTAAGCTATTTATTATCTAAGTATTATTTTTCTTACTTCCTAATTATCTTTAGAATTTTACTTTATCCTTTTCAAAGTTTTATTTGTCCTAATGTGAATTCTATGTTTTTCCTATGTATATACATGAATGAGCAAGATATTTATAGATAAATTCATAAAGGTATGCAAAAATTCCAATTTTAGGATGCACATGAATTAGTGAAGGTATACAAGTGAAATTCTAAATTTGAATTCTAATGAATCATTAATGATGCGCAGAGTAGAGTCTAATCTCTATCCACATATAAATAAATTATTAATGAAGATATAGAGATAAAATTTATTTCTATAGAAATGTAAATAATCAAAGTAATTGAAGGACTAAACATGAATTCTTATTAACAAGAGAATGAACTAAAAGAAAGTAAAGTTTCAAAATTCAGATAATGATGCATTCAATAAAAGCATTTGAGTTTGGGTGTCAGACCTACACTTACCTTTTCTCTTTATTTTGAAGGAACTTAATATTTCATAATGTCTTCATTTTTTTTTCTCTAGACCAAGTCTTCTTTCTTTTTTCTTCTTCTTCTTCAAGAGTTTATTTTCTCCTTTCCTTGGTTTCCTACACTCAAGTTAGTCTCAAGAGTAACATAAGTAGTGTGTGAGTGCAAAGTGTTTTGGCCCTTAGTAATTGTCTTTGGCTTCTCTAAAGATTTCTTGTATCAACTTATACGCTAAGACATCTTTACAAATGGTGCGGTAGAGAGCATATAGTGAGATTTCAACACTTTCAGCTTTGTCCTTGTTTCATCCTTGCTTATGCTAATATAAATGATTTTTCACAGATGGAGATCATTTGGCTATAAGATATACTTCCAATCTCTTCATCCATTACTCATTAACTAATCCATTGAAAAAATGAAACTGGAGAGATGGAGTATCTTATGGAGAACACAGAGGATGATATTGTTGGGTAAGCTAAATAGATTACTAAAATTGTTTATCTAGCGTGCTAATACCACTTGTAGAGTCCCATAGTATGGCTAAACCCAAGATGGGAGGGTTAAATTGGGTATTTGAAAATTTATTGCATAACCCCTATTTAACCATTTTTCTCTTTTCGTGCTTGTGTGGGGTGCATTGTAGGATAAATAAAAAAATAGTGAAGTGCATGAAGATTAAAGCAAATAAACAAACACACACAAACAATACAATTTTTATAGTAGTTCGGAAACCCTATCCCTAATCCACTCTTCCAAGAGCACACACTCATTGTGCCTTGGGTGTCACTATATCCCATATAATGGAAATACAAAAGTACTCCCAGCACTCTTCTAGATTCTAGCTCTAAGGGGCATAAATAGTGTTCCCAACAATCTTCTAGATTCCAGCTCTAGGGGACATAAATAGTGTTCCTAACACTCTTCTGGATTCTAGCTCCAAGGGACATAAACATAGTATTCCCAGCACTCTTTTGGTTTTAATGAGCTCACTAGGAAACTCACTAGTTTCAAAGATTACCAGCAAACTTAATGGTTTTTCAAAGGTTACCAACAACTCATTATAATGTGGTTTTCCCGACCTTACCACAAACTCACTGGTTTTCAGATTAACCAAAAACTAATACACATTTAAGCATAGGGAAATATTGAGATCTTTTATAGGTCTAGTAATACAAAAAGATCTTCCCAAAATATAAATGCAATAGCCATAATGATATGCAGATTGAAGCTCATAAAAGATAGATGATGGTTTAACAACTTGACCATGGGTGGAAGATTTGCATAAGGCTAAGCTCATTTGAAATATTTTCCTTCACCACGTTTGAATTATCCCGCCTCTTCTCCTTAAATAACTTCCTCATAATTTCTATTGTTGGAGAAGATGGGTTCTGTTGAATGCAAAAATGAGAGCAATAATGATTGAGATTTCTGCCATTGGAGTGCATGCCTTTCTGATTTTTCTTGAGTAACTGCATTACCATTGTTTTACAGAGAGGAAGATAAGTTATTGCTGAAATGTCTTTTCTCATTTTAACTTGACACATCTAGAAAATATGCAGTGCCACTTATTGCCGAAAATGGTGTCTGAAATGAGTTTGCATAATGAAAGCACAGATGCAGATGCCAATTAGATGCAAGTCACGTAAATCAATTTTTCTCTAATAGGTCATGGCCTCTTTCCATCTGCATTTGTTTGCAATAAGTTTTGCATGAATTTCTTCATGAGATTTGTTTGTCATAAGTTTTAGACTAATTCCTCCATGAGATTTGTCTGTCATAAGTTTTAAACAAATTCCTTCATGAGATTTTGTTTGTCAGTCGATTCTTTGTGAGTGAGATTGTCTATTATAAATAACAGACAAACTGTGGCATCATAGATGAAGTTAAACAGATTGACAAACAAACTTTGTTGTTCAATAGATAAACTCTGCTTTGCCTATTCAAACAGATCAAGTACGGAGTTCTTCTTTTGTTTCACATTTGCTATTATAAGTGAAAGATGAACTCTGCTTTACTTTGTCTTGGACAAATTAGGCTCTACACTTTGTCTGTATGTTTGTCTGTAGTAAGTTGATGAATGTGCCTATGTATTGAAGTTCACTTGTCCAAGTAGCTATTTTGTCATGCAACTTCATCTATGCTCACTGTGCAGCTTCCACTTCATTTTCCACTCTGTCTGTAATAAGTAATAGACGAAATTGATCTTGCAGATGAAGTCAAATTCCTCATTTATTTTACATTTTTTGAGCAACGATGTAGTTTGTCTCTACAACCTCCGTACTTCAATTTTGATTTTTTTGTCTTTGCTCAAACGAAGTTTTTCTACTTTGTCTTTTACATCTTGCCTTTTTATCTTTGAGCAAATTCTTTCTTCTCTCTTTGCTGGTCAGACAAAGTTTCTTGTAGCATGAAGAATCTTGTTTGGATATATTTGAAGAAGTAGGCCTTGAATGGATAGGAATATGAAGCTCTTGAATGATATTTGAAGGTTAGAACTCTTGGCCTATGATTACAAAGATTTGTGGAAGGTTTTGGCATAATCTTTTTTCTTCTTCAACTCCTTACTTCATCTTAGAAAAGCTCTGGCTAATGGATAGTTCACAAGTTAAGTTTTCTAACCATGGCTTTGTCTTCAACTGTTTCTATCATTGCATTTATCTATTGAATTTTCTCATTAGTTTTAATAGATAAAGTAAGCTCCTTGTAGTTCACTTTTGAAGCCTTATCTTCTTCTTCTTCTTCTTCTTCTTCCATAATCTTCAACAGTTTAATCCCTTTGGAACGTAGTAGATAGTTACGACACTTTATTGCAGATGATTGTGGTCCTACACTTAAAAGTTTTCTACACTTGCTACATTGTTAGCTCTAAATATATATCATTTTAACAAAACATTTTTATCTTTATAATTTTTACATGTTATGGAGCAAGGATGACATTCTTTTTCATTTTAGCACTTAATATGATATTTCAATAAAGCTCAAAGCAAAATATATAGCTTAACATATTAAAATGATAACTAAGATTAAGTGAACTAAGAAAGAAAGATGTATACTTGAATAATTAAACGTTCATGATCATGCATGTGTTATAAGCATATAACCAAATGTCAATCAATATATATTGTTATCAGTTTAAGCACTCATGTTATTTCTTACTACAAGTTTTGTTATCATCAAAACCATATATAATAACCCTTATAGGGTGGTCAAGCATTGGATAGTGTGATGCATGGATAGCCTTGCCACATTAGCCAATTCCTGATACTCCCTAAGAAACCAAATCTCCTACAATATAGAGAGAATTCAAAAATTATAAACACCTATCTGGTAAGTGTGAATAATCTTTTTTTGATTCCACAGGATTTGAGAAATTTGAACATTGGGGAAACTCCTAATTTAAGAATGATTGGAATTTTTTCTACGTAAAACATTGACATGCCAACCCAAGCTTGTCTATAAATACACAAGGTATGCACAAGTTACACAATAAAAGTTCTCTACTATTTTTGCATCTTCCTATAAATCTTTATAAGGTCCTAAACTATAAAATATACCAAAAGAGGAGGGATGAATTAGCATAATAAAAATTTACTAAATGTAAACCTCTAAAAAATAATAAATTCACTTTAAAAGACGTGAAAGAATAAGTCACTCACAAATACATAAACTACAAAAAGAAATGGAGTGCACAAGATGTGTAGTGATTTGGCTTAAATCTGAAAACCTACTCCACTCCTCCAAGCGTAAATCAATCTTTAACTTGGGTTCCACTACTATAATAGGGATGTGATAAGTTCATAAAATAGCATGTTTTAATACCTAAATTCACATATGTTTGGATCTTCTTTTGATGAAAATTTAGGGATATATAAGCACATTTCAGTAAATATGTACTTAATTTGGTAATTACTTGAAGTGAATTCTATGTTGATTTATTATGTCTAATTGAAGATAATTAGGTGCAAGAAATGAAAGAAAATATCGAAGACATTAAGGTGGAGAAAGGAGCAAAACAATAGAGTTTGGATAATGAACAAGTAGCTAAAAAATGAAGATTCAAAAGCAGTAAAATATTAAGATAAAAAATTTTGAAGGTAACTTCAAAAGTATGTTAGAAGTTTGGAAAGTAACTTCAAAAGTATGTCAAAAATGCTAAAATGAACTTGGGTAGTCAGAGAATTTGAGCATTGCGGCAATCAAATCAGACATCATGGCATCTAATGTGATGAAACCTGGAGTTACTTGGAGGCCATTTCGAGTATAAATGAAGATGGATTCAGCTCAAGTGGTCAGCATAGAAGTTTTATACCTTAAAATTATTTGTCTAAAAAATCAAGAATCATAGGATTTGGAGTTGAAATATGAAAATTATGGCCAAAACATTACAACTATTTTAGACTTCAGTCCCACTGATAAAAATTTCTGATGTGCAAAAAATGGTATCAATTGCGGTCCAATTTTAGCATAATTTGAGGATGATTTGGAAATCATGTTCAACATGATAGTTTTATATTTCAAAGTTATCTTTGCAATGCATTAAGAATTACATGATTCTAATTTTAAATAAAAAAGTTATATCTGAAAGAGTGCCCATCAAAACTTCTAATACATTAACTCTAGAAGTTATCAAAAGGCATCACTTATGAGCTTCGATGAGTCATGATAGTCATGATTCAGAAAAAGAGATCAACATGAAAGATGTAGACCTTGAAATATTTAATCCAATGAAATAAAAATTATTTAATTCTAAGGTCATGTGAAAATGTTATGAGCAAAATACTAAAACTACTTTAGACTGTCAAAAATTTCGAAGAACTTTTGAAGCTTGAAATATGAATGTCAGGAATTCTAAAGAACTTTTGTAGCTCAAAATATGAATGTCAGAAATTCTAAAGAACTTCTGAAGCTCAACATATAAATGTCATAAATTTTGAAGAGGTTTTGAAGCTTGAAATATTACTTTCAAAAATTTTAAAGAACTTCTGAAGCTCGATCTTTAGAATTTCTAAACCAGCTTAACAAGAAAGAAATTTCTAAAACTTCAGAAAGATTTTTCAGAAGCAACTTTTAGAAGTTAATTTAAAGATTTTAGAGTGTGTTAGAGGGATGAAATTGTAGATAGAAGTTGGGTGTTACAACACTTGTTGGTCTTAGAAGTTGTAGAATTGTAAATTATTTTGAAATGCACAAATCGAGTTGCTTTTAGAAGCTAATTTCCATGTGTCGAATGCCGCAAATCTTAGAGTCTGAGACACGCAGATTGAGAAGTTATTATTGGAAGTTAATTTTTTGGTGCAAGATATGTTTCAACTTTTAGAACCTAGGATGTGCAGAAACTTAGTTATTTGTAGAACTTCTCTTTTTATGCATTAAATTGTTTTCGAAGCTACATTTTCATTGAAAAATATTGAGTTATTATTGGAAGAGGGTCTTTGTAACACCCTAAATTCAAGGAGCTACTTACTCATATTTCAGAGAAAGATCCTGCAAAAAATTCGGTAGAGTCTGCCCTAAAATATGAGGGTTTCCAAACTTATACATATATTTCATCATCCATGTACACCGTATACATTGACAAATCCTCATACATCCACAGTCCCGTAGACCAACTAGTAGTCTTATGGTATGAAAATAGGTAAGAATCCACAATCAATGAATAATAAAAATTTAAACCTCTCCTTATACATCATCCATCAATAATGAATCAATAACTGACAAGTCACATAATCCACTATAATCTTTCTTCAATAGATAATTAATAGTTAAATAAGGAATGTCACTCTATCGCTGCTAGTTCCCATTTTAGGCACCAACCCCTAGTTGGGCTCTTCCGTCATGCTTGGCGTCTAAAACATAGAAAAAGGGTGAGTCCAGGCAAACTCAGTAAGTTGGGTAAAATAGTAAAATCATGTAAATCATGCATAAAGTTGCATAAACCAATACATGCTAATGCAATCATATTTCCTTCAATACAAGTATACTTATAAGCAATTAAACATACACATGTAATGCATCTGATGCCATAAAGGTCACCACTTAGCCACACAGGCTTTGTACGCCACACAGGCTATCTATCGGCCACACAAACCATCCATACACCACACAAGCAACACCATAGCCACACAGGCTATCCATACGCCACATAGGCAACACTATAACCACATAGGCATATCAAGTATGTCATACATATACCACATGAACTCTACTACCATGTCATACTCACACATATCACATTACATAAACAAAAGTAATCTCAACAAAACAAGTTACAATCTATTCAAAACATCAAATGCATGTAGTAAATTCAAATACAAAGCATATTCAAAAAACTCATCAAATCATTAACAAACATGATACATCACGATGCCCGTATGCCAAACATGCTAATATACTCAATCACACATAATTTGGTAAGAAATCTACTTACCTCAATTCTTCACAAATCCGGATTTCTTCCTTCTATACAAAGCAACCAAAATAATACACTCTCAATCAAGTCTCAAATCCTACATTCGTCATAACATATTAAATTATTTACATGCTATAATTAGCAAATTAATATCCCTTTCATTATCACCACCTTAACCAAGTTGAATTCTAGGGTTTTCCATTACCATTCACCAATTCAATGTTACTATACTTTATATATCATCTTCCCAATGATAAATTCTCATACATGATTCATCCTAGTCAAGTTTTTATATGATTTTGCTTCATTATTGACATGATTAAATACATCAATCATCAATAATCATTCATAACATGTTTCACATGATCTCTATAAAGTAAACAACCCTTAACTTCAGATTTTCATATACAACGCATGAATCATTATTAAATTCATAGATTACATTCACCACATCTTCAACTAGATAAACAACCCTAGTTTTCACATGTTTCATGAAATTAATTAAGATTTTTCAAACTAATATTATTTCTCCTTGATTTTGCATGAAATTCACATTCAAAAGAACTCAATTCAACCCCTTTTCCTAGGGTTTCCATGATACCTACGAATTTCATCCCCAATGGAAACCCTAACTGCATAAATCCCTAATTAATTTCCCTCACATCTTAGAGCTCTCATAAATCATGATTTCCCATGCCAAAATAAATCAAAACATCACAATTAAACTCACCTTTCATGATAGAAGATTAGTGGATATTGCTGCCCACTTGATTTAATGGTTGTTTGATGAAAACCTTGTTGTCCACTTGATTAGATGAAGGAGAAATTAATGGAAGTTGAATATGGTTTCTAATTGACGTATAGGAGGAAGAAAGCAAACTGTTTGCATTGAGGAGAATGAGAGGAAACAAGCTAACAATAGAGGGTATACATTGGGGTTGTGATTTCCTTGGAGTCTTCGTTCCATACACCTTGTGTTAGATCTACTATTAAGAATATGTCAGCTTGCACAATCACTTATTTCCCTTAATTAACGCATATTCCCCACTTAGAAGTCCAACAATTTATGCCCAATTTTGCTCCTTGAATTAACATATTCTCTATAATTATAAGTTAGCAAATATATCCCCAATTAGACTCCTCGATTGATGCAATTCTCAAGCTAAACCCACCATGTGTCCAATATTTCCCAACTAATTCATTTTCTTATTTTCTTCCACACACTCATATGTTATCCTATTTTCTCAATCTAAGTTGTGGGATGAGTCTTACATCATGAAACAATCAATTTAAGCCCAATATTGGATAGCAAAATATATCAACTGTATAACTTTAAATCTCAACCATTAACACATTATTCTTCAAGACATAATGATTTTACATTAAATTTTAAAATTAATTTTTGTTACAATTTGGATAGTTATAACATGTATAGTATACTTATATTCATGTGTCAATAATTCATCAATCTATAGACATGATTTGCATAATTTTCTATAATCAATAGTAATCAAATATGGGAAGCAACTTAATTATCAACTTACTTCTAACTTTCGACAGTAATATGACAATTAATACGTCATGATACATGTCCCATATAAATGAAATTTTTGTACAACTAAATCATCACATTGTAAAGCTATATAAGCACTCTTAATCACACTTAAACTGGGCAACAATTTGATCATCAATTAACATTCAAGATTTCCATAAAAATTCAATTTTAACTAAATACACATATCATGGTAATAAATGTTATTTGTCTCAAATATTTGGAACATATGGGGGTTTTTCGTCAAAAGTGGTAAACACAAAAGTTTTATCCTTTGTTGTGAATTTTTAATGAATCAAAAACCACTAAATTCTGATTTCTCATGAAAACGTTATAGCCAAAACACTACAACCATCTCCAATTCAAGAGGCATCACTTTGTGGGACCCATGAATCAAAATATAAGCTTAATTAGAAAATGTAGTCAACAAAAAAGTTATATTCCCCAAAATTATTTGAACAATGCAAAAAATATCACCCAATTTTGAGTTCATAAGAAGAAGTTATGGTTAAAATACTAAAATTGCTCCAGAAGGGTGAATTTACCAAAAATACCAAAATTAATATTAAATTTTCAATTATTTAGGGCCATCAATTACCAAAAATTTTATAAAATTAAAAATTATAATGATCAAAATTTGGGTTGTCACATTCCACCCCCCTTACAAAATGTTTCATCCTTGAAACTTTAAATTTCATTCTAAAGATAATGATACTTGGCTTTCATCATCTCTTCAAGCTCCCAAGTTGTCTCATCTTCAATGTGATTATTCCATTGCACCTTTACCAGTCAAATAACCTTGTTTCTGAGTTGCTTCTGCTTGCCATCAAGTACCCTAATTGGCCTCTCAATATATTGTAAGTTTTCCTCAACCTGAATGTCCTTTGGTCTTAACACATGAAATGAATCTGGCTCATACTTTCGTAGGGAGTATACATAGAAAACATCATTCATCTCACTCATAGATGGTGGTAATGCCTCTAGGTAAGCTAAATTACCAATCTATTCTAGTATCTCATATGGTCCTACATACTTTGGACTCAATTTACCCTTAGTGCCAAATTGCACTACTCCCTTCATAGGAGATACCTTCAGGAATACCATATCTCCCACCTGAAACTCCAGATCACACCTCCTCATATTAGCATAACTCTTCTAGTCTGACTGATCAATTTGTATCTTACCTCTAATCTGAGACACCTTATCCATAGTATTCACAACCATCTAAGGACCAACCAATGCTCTCTCACCAACCTCATCCCAATGTAAAGGCGATCTACATTTCCGTCCATACAGCGCCTCAAATGGAGCCATCTGAATGCTTGAGTGATAGCTATTATTATAAGTGAACTCTACTAAAGACAAGTACTTTATCCATGATCTGCCCCAATCTAGTACATAAGCTCTCAACATGTCCTCCAACTACCTATTCATCCACTCTGTTTGCGGATGATAAGTGGTGCTAAAATCCAATTAAGTTCTCATAGCCTTGTGCAAAGCCTTCCAAAACTTGGATGTAAACATTGATCCATGATCAGTAATAATAGACTTAGGTGCTCCATGCAACCTCACAATCTCCTTATGATAGATCCAGGCATACTTCTCAGCCGTATAAATAGTCTTCACAGGTACCAAGTGAGCTACCTTAGTTAGTCTATCTACAATCACCCATATGCTGTTATAACCTATCGTAGTACATGGTAGTCCCGTAGTAAAGTCCATAGTTATATTTTTCCACTTCTACTCAGGTATCTCTATATGCTATAACAATCCTCCTGGCCTTTGGTATTCTGCTTTCACCTTCTAATAGGTCATAAATCTGGCTACGCATTGGGCTACATCACTCTTCATACCAATCCACCAGTAGTGTGTCTTTAAGTCATTATACATCTTAATGCTTCCTGGATGGATAGTTTAAGGCGAATAATGAGCCTCCTCTAATATCTTCTACACTACAGCTGCATCCCTTAGAATCGCCAACCAATTCCTGTACCTCAGAATATTATCTGAGCCCACCAAAAATTCAGGCAACTCTCTATTCCAAGCTCTCTCCCTTATGTTCAGGAATTCCTCATCTGCCATCTCTTCCTGAACCCTTTTCATCTCATCTGTCAAGGTAGGCTGAATAGTTAACTAGCACACCTATGTACCCAATCCTTCCATACACACATGAAGGTCCAATTTTTTCAATTCCTCAAATAGTTTTACCTTTTGTGTAATCATTTAAGCAAACTGCTACCTGAGTTCTTGCTTAATATGTCAGCCGCCATATTGGCTTCCCTAGATGATAATGAATCTCCAAATCAAATGTTTTAGTAATTATAACCGCTGCCTCTGCTTCCTATTCAACTCCTTTTATGTAAAAATGTACTTCAAAGTCTTGTGATTAGTATAAATGTCACACTTCTCCCCATACAAGTAATTCCTCCAAATCTTCAATGTAAAGATCACTGCTGCTAACTCTACATCATGTGTCAGATAGTTCTGCTCATGCGGCCTCAACTGCCTAGAAGCATATGTTATAACATTATCATTCTATATCAATACATATCCATCACTATACACCATAAATCCACCTCGGCCTGATGGCACTATCAACACTAGTGTTTCCACTAGACACCGCTCTAGTTCGTGATACCCTTCCTTACACTTTTTTGTCCAATCAAATCGACTCTCCTTATGGATCAGTCTGGTCATAAGCACTACAATAGTGGAAAATCCTTTCATAAATCTACCATAGGAACCAACTAATCCCAAAAACCTCCCCACCTCTATCACATTAGTTGACCTCGGCCAATTCACTACTGCCTCTATCTTGTGAGGATCCAGAGAAATACCATCTGTTGCTACTACATGTCCCAAAAAGGCAACACTGTTCATCCAGAAATCACATTTCTTTAATTTGGCATAAAACTTTTCCTCCCTACAATACTATCATCAAATGTTGCTCATGCTCCTCCTTATTCTTAGAGTATATTTGAATGTCATCAATGGAAAGCACCATAAACTAATCAAGATAGGGCCTAAACACTCTGTTCATCAAATCCATAAACATTTCTAGAGTATTGGTTAGCCGAAACAGTTTCACTAAGAACTTGTAGTGCCCATACCTAGTTTTGAATGTTGTCTTAGATACATCCATAGCCTTTACCCTCATTTGACTATACCCTTACTGCAAATCAATATTTGAAAAAATCTTTGCTCCTTGCAACTGATCCAATAGATCATCAATCCAAGGCAATGGATACTTATTCTTAATAGTAACCTTATTTAGCTCTCTATAGTTGATACATAGTCTCAAATTGTCATCCTTCTTCTTCACAAACAACACTGGTGCCCCCCATGGCGACACACTAGGGCAAATAAACACTTTATCCATCATCTCTTGCAATTGTTCTTTCAATTCTGCCATCTTAACCAGTGTCATACGATATGGAGCGGAGCTCTCGATATTGGCCTAGCTCTAGGTTGGAGATCAATACTGAACTCCACCTCTCTCTCTGGGGTAACCCTGGAAACTCCTCTAGAAATACATCCAAAAAATCCTAAACTATGGGAATATCCTCCAATAGTCGATGCTTAGATTGAGCATCTACTACAAACACTAGATAAGCTTCACACCCCTTCCACACTAAACTCATTGCTCCCATTCCCAAGATGAGTTTAGGCACTTCACCCTTAGGCAAACTCATAAAAATAATATCAATTTCATCTTGAGTCTTTAAAGTCACCTGCTTAGTCTTGCAATCTACTTTGGAGTCATACTTGGACAACCAATCCATACCTAAGATAATATCTAATCCTTTAATGTCTAACATAATCAAATCCGCCACAAACTATCTACTCTCTATCACTATGGGGATCTCATAGCATATCTCAGATGCTATATTGATTATTTTCAATGGGTTAGACACTCTCACATCATGAACCATGGGATATTTTGACAATCTAGCTCTATTCATAAACACAAATGAAACAAAAGGTAGAGATGCACTAGGATTGAATAATACACAAGCTATATAATTATAAATATAGAGATTACTTGTCACCACCTCCTCCAGTGCCTGAGCCTCTTAAATGTTGGCTACCTAAACAGCTGCCTCCACCTAAGGCCTCTACCCATCATATGGTCGTCCTAGTGCCTGGTTCTGCCTTTATTCATCATAATGATGCCCTTGCAGGTGATTTTGTCACTGTTTCTCATATGGACGACCTCTACCTCTACCTCTCATTTGAGCTCCCCCATGCATGGGCTGTTGTGTCATCCTTTGATCTCCCTGCTGTAAGTACGGACAATTCGGCCTGATGTGTCCAGGCTCTCCACAAGAAAAACAAGTAGTTAGGTGCCTTGGTCCTTACTTGTCTCTCTATTTTGCCTTGGAGTGGGTCTACTCCTCTATTCTCCTTGCCTCTGCCTCTCAAATGTACACTGTATAGTGAGGTGGCTAGGATGCTTACAATTGTAGCACACCTTCTTTGGAGGTCCATTATAAGTTTGGTTGGTTCTGGCTTCAACCTACGTTCTTGGCCAGAGTCCTTAATTCACCGCTTCTTATCCCTAATCTTATTATGTTCCTCTTCCTCCCTTTCTACCACTCTAGCTCTCTCCAAGATGTCCTCATATTTTGTCAACATAAAGGGAGCCACATCCTGCTTGATAAACAATCTCAGGCCCTCCTGGAACTTTTTGGCTATCTCCAAGGAGTCTGTCTATGCCCAATCTAGCTAGAGATCTGAATTATTCATCATACTCTTCAACTTTCCTCTTTTCCTGATATAAGGACATAAATTATGTTATCCTCCTAACCCTCTCGCTAGTTGGTACCTATTGACAAAGGAACCCCTCCTTAGAATTTGCCTAGATGATGTTTATCGCATCACCAGGTACTGTATGCTTCTCTGTGTTCCACCATCATTCAACATCTCCTTCCAGTTTATAGACTACATACGGTACTTTGTGCCCCTTAGGACACCTCATGTAGGTGAAAACCTTTTCCATTCCTGTGATCCACTCATCCACCACCTTGTAATCCTTCTCTCCCTTGAAGTTTGGAGGCTTCATATTGTGAAACATCTTCATATTCAACTCTAGTCCAGGCTGCTATTGTATCATCTATCCAAAGTCCACTACATAGTTTCTCAAGCTATTATGCCTTTTGGCCGATTCTGGTTCACTAGGTCCAGCCTGTGGTCTGGATTCTCCAATCGACCTCCTCTGTGCCTAGAGAAGCTCTTATAATGTCTGAGCAATCCCCAACATCATGTTCATCATGGCTCTAAACTCTATTTCCCCCACTTGTGGTACAATCCCTCCTCTAGACCCTAGCACATCCAATCTACTACTTCCTGCAATTGTTGGCCATCTTTCTACCTCTGGAGTTTCCACATTCTCTTGATCATTCTCCCTTTTGCTAGGAGCCTCATTACGTTCTCCTTCCTCAGCCATTTGAGGTGTATTCTCTCACTCTCTCGATGCTTCTCGTGGTATTTCCCTCCTAGGAGCCTCTTCCTATGCCTATTTGATCACCACGCCGGTGGTCCGTGACCTGATCACCCTTCTTACAAGCTGCTTCTCCACCACAGGGGCTTTTCCCTTGTCAACATGCTTCCTTGGTGCTATTTTGCACCAATGAATAATATATCATTACACAAAAGCAAACCAATTAGCACTTATGTAATTCATTCACATGACTTGATAGTGGAACTGCCTAGGGACACTAATTCCATTCCCTATACTAGCACTCCCCCCACTATCAATGATTTCTCTCTCTCTCTCTCTGTCTCTCTTTCTCTTGTTTCTACTTGTCACAATGGTTCTATCTCTTTGGTTTCCTAGTTATTATCATGCCTTAACAAGATTAACGTGCTCTGATACCAATCTGTAATACCACTAAATTCAGGGAGCTACTATCAAAAATTCAGCAATCTCCCTTGAAATATGAGGTTTTTAAACCTATACATACATTTGATCATCCATGTACACCATATATATCCACAAATCCTTATACATCTACAGTCCCATTGACCAACTAATAGTCTTATGGCATGAAAATAACTAAGAATCAATAATCAATGAATAATGAAAATTTAAACCTCTCCTTATACATCATCCATCAATAATGAATCAATAACTGACAAGTCACATAATCCACTATAATCTCTCTTCAATAGATAATCAATAGTTAAATAAGGAATGTCACTCCATCACTGCTGGTTCCCATTTCAGGCACCAAACCTAGTTGGGCTCCTTCATCATGCCTGGCGTCTAAAACATAGAAAAGGGTGAGTCCAGGCAAACTCAGTAAGTAGGGTAAAATAATAAAACCTTCTAAATCATGCATAAAGTCGCACAAACCAACAAATGCCAGTGCAATCATATTTCATTCAATCCAAGCTTGCTCATAAGTAACTAAACATACAAATGTAATGTATCCAGTGCCATAAAGGCCACCACTTAGCCACAGAGGCTTTGGATATAACACAGGCAATCTATCGGCCACACAGACCATCCATATGCCATAATGCAACACCATAGCCACACAAGCCATCCATACACCACATAGGCAACACCATAGCCACACAAGCTCATCATGTATGTCATACATACATCACATGAACTCTACTATCATGTCATACTCACACATCACATTACATGAACAAAAGTAATTTCAACAAAACAAGTAATAATTTATTCAAAACATCAAGTGTATATGGTAAATTCAAGTACAAAGCACATTCCATAAACACATTCAAATCATCAACAAATAAGATAAATCATGATGCCCATATGTCAAACATGCTAATATACTCAATCTCATATAATTTGGTAAGAAACCTACTTACCTTAATTCTTTACAAATCCAGATTTCTTCCTTCTATGCCAAGCAACCAAAATAATCCACTCTTTCAATCAAGTCTCAAATCTTACATTCATCATAACATATTAAATTGTTTACATGCTACAATTATGTAAATTAATATCTCTTTCATTATCACTACCATAACCAGGTTAAATTATAGGGTTTTCCTTTCTCATTCACCAATTCAATGTTTCTACACTTTATACATCGTCTTTTAAGGTAATGCTCATTCTAGTTATCATGTTTCTTAATTTATAATTTGGTAATTTTATTATTTGCAAAGCAGCCCCTAACTTTTGCAAAATTGCCTTCCCATTGATAAATTCTCATACATGATTCATCCTAGTCAAGTTTCCATACGATTCTGCTTCATTATTGACATGATTAAACACATTAATCATCA
>JAYJMB010078776.1:0-52935 GCA_036873735.1 Pouteria campechiana
TGCTATAGAATCATGATGTATAAATTGGAATGAAAACCCTAATATCTTATTATAGAACAACTTACAAGTTATGGATGCCTATGAGGCATTACATTATTGTCGATTGAATTACCTGCCTAGAGGAATGATTAGTAATGTTAAAGTGCAGTGTTGCACTCTAAAGATATCTATGCATTTGAAAATAGACACATTTAATAATAAATGATGGATCGATAACATTGTTTAATTGATTATGTATAAAAAAGAGTAATCTAATGGCTTGATATGAATTAGCCAAGATGTCTTGTAAATGAATGAGTTTGTTACTCTATACAGGATCATCTAAGAAGGATGAAAAGGCATGGAGCTTGGGGAGTGTATAGTGATTCACTCAAGGTAAGTAGGCTATGTTTCAAATATATTGTTGAAAAGGGATAGTAAGTATCCCATTGTTTGAATTAATTTATTTTCGAGCCTATATATATATATATGGATATGGATGGAGATCTTGGAAATCTCATGAATTGTAGTTGTAATAGATGTATATAATGAGGAAATTGTTGAGATTAGTGAGGTCTCAAATATCTATGTTATTATGTGAGTATATTGGGATAGAGGATATCCCAAGATTAATTAGGTGAGGATGTATGTATTAATGGAATGGCAAGAATTCCATGATGGTATATTTGTAAAAGACAATAGGGTATGCGAATGCCTATAAGGCACTAATGGATATGTGGTGCCCGAATGACACAGATATAATAGTATAAATATGAGGAGTCTAGAGTAATGTTATAAGTGGATACATGGTGCCCGAATGACACAAATATGATAGTATAGATATGAGGGGTACGGAGTAATGGTATAAGTAAACATATGGTGCTTAAATGACAAGGTTATGATGTGCCCAGAGTGACTTAGAAGTGAACTATCTGAAAGGCACAATTGATATGTGTTGGAATATGGTATTAATGTGTATTGTACTTGAATGACACTTTTTGAGATTTATTGTGTGTTGTGCCAGAATGAAAATGATACTGTTGTGATATGGATTGCCTGCATGGCTTGTGATACATTGATCATATGATTATGAACCTGTTGCTATTTTACTATTGTTTTATGTTATGCCTACTTACTAAGTTTGCTCGGACTCATGCCTTTTTATTATGTTTTTAGATGACAAGTCAAGCAAGGGAGCTTGAAGACTATAATTTTATTTTGTTTTGTATAAATTGCAAATCAAATTTCCTTGTATTACTTGTGTATGCATTCAAAATTGTATAAAATTAATTAGATTTGTATTCTGATTATGTATAATGTTGTAAAATGATTAGTATGTCATTATATATGTGTGGATGAATGTAAATAATTCAATTGTATATTATCATCATGGGATGAAGTAGATTCTGGGTTGTGGGTAAGTATTGGGGTGTATGTTAATATTTTATGATTGTTAAATATAAATTTTATATGATTTAAATATGTATATCTTGTTTAAATACATACAAGACAGGATAGACTTTGCCAAAATTTTGGCAGAATTTTTCTTAGAAATAGGAAAATGGTGAAGTTATGAGAATACTTCCCTTAAAAAAAAGCGAAGTGATAGCATCCCACGTCGGGCTCGATGCAGCGTGGTGAAAATGCATAGGGTGGGAGTGCGGAGCATTATATGTAGCTTTAGAGAGGGCAATGGTGGATGATTCCCTAAATTTTTTAAAAATAAATATGCCGATATAGTTTCATCAATTTTACAATAATACTTCCTTTGTGTGGGGGCATTTTAATTAAAATTTTTTAAAAGATTGAGAATGGACAAAATAGTGTTGGTATGCTTGTAATTTATTTCAAACAATTATGCGTTATTGGCAAGTTTTGAAATAAAGGAAATATATTGATAAAAATATGTAAGTATATTTGTAAAAAGTTGAAATATATAATAAATTTATTTAAATTCGTTTTCCTTTTGCGTAGCCCAAGAGGTATGTAATTTTTTTTAAAATTTTAGTATTTGTGTAAATTATTCTAAATAATTTTTATATTTTATACCATACATTTTTAGATGGGCTGTTTACAAACACGTCTAGTTGAAATATTTGTCAGCATTTTAATTAAATGCATGGAGCTAAAGCTTAATCGCTTAGGTCTGATTGAAATATCATAACGACTCAACATGAAAAGGCTGCAATCAGAATTCAGTGCACCGGGATCTTAGATGCGGCATATGCAGGTGATTTAAAACAAGGTCTAGCCCTTCATTTTTCTCATCCATATGAATCCCACCTTTTGGTAATGCCATTCTGACGTAGAGGGTATGACCGTGGTGGGCCACACACGTCACAAAAGTAGTAAATTTCAAGCACGGAAATGGTTGGATTCTTAGGTCAAACGGGGAAGAATGCATGTTGCAGCCTAGATCGCAATTTGCATGTGGGGGTTATGATATTTAGCGTAAGGGGTGGGCGTGAACCACGCATTTTCAAGTAGAGGATCTTATATAATATATAGACTACTCTGTGGTCTACCCATGAGCAGCGTTAACATGAAGTCAACACGCGGCTATGATAATATAGTGGCTATAGACGCGGCTAACGGCTGTGGTGAAAGTGAAGCGTTAGCGCAAATTTAACAGACAAAGATATGAATTTAATAACAAAATGGTTGTCGATGGTGGATAATTGATGCCATGTATATGTCATAACTTCTGATTGATTGTTTTGGCTTTCTCTTATGCTTAGTGGAGACAAACAATGATTGTTAATTATCAAAGCTAGGTAGGCCATTCTTTTTCAAATGCATCGGTAAGGACTGCGGGCAACAGATCATTCAAACCGTAGCATGCTACCCTCGTGTGTCCAGCCTGGCCTTCGTGCCCAAGTTCAAATCAGAAACATCAATTGAAATGTCCAAATCGATTGGACCACACATGATTCGTCCTTGCACAATTATAGATTGGCCGCACACGTCTTGTTTTCAGGAATGTTGATGTCTGATTTGTAACTTTGCAGCTAGAGTGGGCTAGTTGTGTGTTGTGCAAATAGCAATTATTCAGCAGTAGTCTCACACAAACGATGCCCAATTGCTTTCTTCCGCCTCTTTGCAAAACTTGCTTTGCTTCTGTAGGTACCTGTCCACGTGAGACGAAAGCTGCATCCCACAGTTTGAGCGGGGGGCTCTTTCACTTAACTTTTAGACCCAACTAATACAACAGAATTTAAAAATAAATAAATGTAACGTCCCAGTTATAAAATGCCTGTCAGCATGACCGGGCACTCAAACGAACAAACTGAAAAAAGGCAAAGCTGTACGAAAGCTCGATAATGGTGGGAAACAAAAGTTTAAATTACGTTGGAATTTGCAGTGTGAATGGAACTTTACAAATATTTTCTTTTGAGGAAAAACTAATCGAGGGATTATTGAGGACCTGATCGATAGAGGGATTTAAAGCAGATTGGGACTTCCAGGAAAAGACCGTGTTCGATAATGATCCTCTCTTTGGAACCTGTCAATCATCATTTTATTAATTTTATAGGGAAAATTATTTTATTTCTTGTTAGCTACTCCGAAAGGGAGACGCCTCCAATTCACTTTAAATTATGCATGCACACACGGGGAAAAACATCGACTATTACAATACACATGCCCTCGCTAGGATACTCGCCCAAATTTATGTTTGAGAAGACATTGTAACTTCCCATTTCTCATTCCATGCCTCATGTCTGCATCAGTTTAAAAAGCAGTGTCAGCAATAGGTGGTTTAAATCATTAAGTCGGTTTGATTTTGGAGGCTTGCTGTTTCCCAATCACATCAAAAGCTGTTAGCTAGCACACAGACTTGTAGAAGACTATCGTCATTTTCAAACTCAAATGTCAAATGCATCGCCTAATGACTGCCTTTGTGCCTTAACTCAGTGCCTAAAACAAAAACAATTCTTAGGCTCTGCCCTATTTCCTAAGTGCACTCCATCCTCGATTCTGTTATGCCTAAAGCAGACAAAGATTTGCAACCACAACACAGCAAACGAAGATGGAATACTTACAAAGTTGCTTCATGCAGGTATTGTTGATCTTATATTTTAACAAAACCATCAATTAAACATTAAAATCTTTTGAGCATTGAGATTTTGTTAAGTTCCATACGAATAAGAACTATCATTCATGCCCATGATTTACAACAGAACGAACCACTTGATTAACTTTTTCAGCTGTGCACAGAACAGGTGTACCACCAGGAGCGATGCTGGTCCCAACTCCAGCAGCCATGATTTGAATATAAAGGCTTCACGTTACCATGCCTACTTTGAAAATTACTTGAACCAAAAAAAAAAAAACTAGGCAATCAAATGCATGCCGCCTCTTCTTTCTTTTCTTTGGCAAGTTTCACCTAAGACCTGCATATAAATATTCAGGTTTGCAGCTAACAAGTCTACGTACCAACAGAACTTCAGAGAAAGAGAGCACAATAATTGTTAGAAACTAGAGATGGCCCCAAAGAGGACATCAACAGCCAAAAAGTTCTCATCAGTTTTGTTAATGATTTTTTTGTCCTTGACCCTGCCTTATTTGGCTAATTGTAGAGCTTTTCCATCTGTTGACAAGGCTAAGAGCATCTGCAATGTTTCTGAGCATGCCAAATCAGCTGGAGCAGCTCCATTTCTCATTTCGATGCACACCACAGGCAGCATTCTTTTCAATAGCTTGGTTCAAAGATTGGCTTCTGGGCCTAGCAATGGAGGGCGAGGACACTAGTCATTGCTGACTGGTCCTTTTCATGTCCCCCACCTATGTTCACATTTAGTCTTGTTCTTGTAGCAGGCTTCACTCACTGTTCAAATTATGAGGCAAAAGCTAGTGTATCTGCATGTAAATAATGTTGCTTAAGATCTAGGGGCATTTGTCTGGTTCAGTGGATGATTCCAAATTTTGCACTGGGTGGTCTTCATCAAGATGTACGCACATCTGGTAATGAGGTGGTTTTGTTTTGGTAATTCTGGGGCATAGATTTGTAATTAGACTCTTGATCTGTTTTCAGCCATAATGAGCTATGTATAGTGCGAAGGACAAGTCCATAGCATGATACTTAGCTTTCAATTTGGGCAAAGCTTATTATTTTGGCCACATGTAAATGGTCAGGATAACTGCCACAAATGGTCTGATTGCCAAGGTAGAAAAATCCTTAACTTTTAGTTTCCAATAGTGGCATAGTCCAAGGGCTACCAAGGTTTGGGACTACTAAACATAGCTGCCACTTTCTGGCACCAAGCACCACGCATAACCTCTTATGAACTCTCTGATCCTGAAAAAGTAGAAAACTGGAAAGGATTTGTGACAGGCTCATTTATTTGCTCCTGAAGTCTGAATCATCATAACACAACTATCCCCTTTCTTGCCAAAGGATAACATAAGTCTTAACCTTTTGGTGGCCCATTTCACAAAACTCATTGGGATAGAATCCTTGCATTGACTGGTAGCTTTTATGGGTGGAAACGTTGACCAATGTTCAATCATGCATTTTGGATTCCATATTCTTTTGCTCCCTTTTCATCACCATCCATTGTATTTGATATCCAGTGAAATCTGAATAATTGATTATCATGACTTAACAGTTTACATCTTGCTCACACATGCTTTGGGAAACAAACCAAAAGGCCAAGCCCTAATATGAAGCTACAGAAGCCAACCGATCCAACCAAAGGTTCGATCATGCATTTTGGAGCCCTGACTAAGCAATTAAAAAAGTTTCTTTCTTTTGATTGTGTAAATAGAATTGAGCCCCGTGATCATCATTTTTGGCATGAAAAGGAGTCGGTCTCTTTCTTTCCATTAGCTAAATAGCATTTATCCTCTTGATCACTGATTTTAGAATGAATGCAGTTTACCGTTGATTTTGCAAGTAGAAGAAAAATACAAATAAAAAAGAAAGTGCTATGATATTCAGAATTTTCCTTTTGCATGGTTCCTTCAGGAGTCCACATTGGGGAAGGGAAAAAAAAGGATTGATATATCATAAAAGCTATCCTTCTTGAGCTAGGCATTTCCATCTAGTTTGGCAGTTTAGGCAAGATATCGAATCTTCAGATATCTTTGCCCGTTATTAATTCCTTGCCTACCAAGTTCAGCAAAGCTAGAGTTTTATCTAATAGAACTTTTAAGGTTGGATAACAAGTGACAAGCTGCATCTACTACAGTGAGGCTGACACGACAACGGCATTTTGATCAGTTCATGCTTGAACACCAATACCCTAGACTTGTCATGTTTTCTTCACAGTTAGTACAGGACAAAACCTAAACAAATGAAATAGTCCAATGAAGGAGCAAGGCCAAAAAATAAGTAAAAAGACTATCATCTCTTACAGCATTTGTAGGTCGAACAAAGCCTTCCCTGGTAGACAGGCTCAATAGAGTTAAGGGGACTCTAGACTGTGCTGAAGCCTTTATTCATTTTGATGTGAAAGCCACAAACTCCCTCCATAACTTTCCCCAACATATGCCTACACATTTGGGGTCCACATATGTAACAGTAAGAAGAATGTTCAAAAACACTTGGAAAAGGCTCAATGGAGTCAATCAAAACATCAGTATCAATTTGCAAGATGTTTGATTAAAAACACATTTTTAAATGCAACACCACATCCACAGGACACAGGTAGCAAGCTTCAAAATCTTCATGACATATTATGCATGATCATTCAAACTATATACTAAAAAAAGTCTGAAGTTTTCATTTTAACATATTCTAGATTGTGAAATTCTCTTGAGTTGATGAAATGAAGTTTTTTGGCAGTATATAACAATTTACAAGTCAAACAGATCAATCATAATTATAGCTTTCAAATGGAACACTTGCAAGGTGAAGCATTTTCTTCCACTAATCTCAAACACCCAGGAGAACAGCTCCAGAGCAAAGCCCTTGTCAAACCCGCTCATGATGGTCAAACAAAGACTCTCTAGTCTAGCTATCTATAAAGCCAATGTTAGTTCACGTATTACGCAAGGTGTAAGAGATGATCAAGCTGGACATATATATTTTATCAAGTTGCTTGGTTTATTTATTAAAAGAATCCAAACAACTCAATGGCAAAGAGAATTGGTCTAAAATTAACTCAATCCATGAATCCTCCTGAAATACATATGGCCTTTCAATGGTAAAAGTCAGTACAAAAACAATTGCAATAATCAATCCTCTCAAGGCAGTTATAGGATCAATATAGTATGACTTTAAGAAGACTCATGTGAAAGCAAAAATAGGCAACAATAACAATGAACAGCAAATAACTTGGTATCAAACTAAAATTTACCTGAAGAGAAGGAAGAATTATGTTGTAGGCCTTTAAGAGAAACATGGATTTGGTTGAAAACCTGTTGAAAATTCAACCAGCAATATTCAGTTATCACATTTTTTCACAATCAACTCTTCATTAAACCCTTGAGATTGTAACGTTTTCGGTTACGACTCTTGACTCTCTACATGAGTATACTTAACACGTTTTAAAAGCAGGAGTAAAAACAATGAAGATAATGAAAATAATGCTGATAATAGTGGTAGAGTGTGATGCTGATGGCTACAGTGATTGTGCTAATAATGAGAACCAGCAATGCTTACCAGGATATCAACAAAAGGAAAGGTGGTAACCAATTGACAATCATACTCCAGTACTGTACTAAGCCCATGAATCTTGCACATAGAAGTATATAATATTATGCGGAAACAATTCAAGATGCATCAAAAGAAAGATGCAAGATGATTGTGCTGAAGTTCTCAAGTGGCTTGAAACAGGAAATTACTTTTGTTAAATAAAAAAAAAATCCCAAAATGCAAGAATATCAGCTAATGAATGTGAAGTTCGTCTTTTCAAAATTACATGCTTAGCTAAAAGAATAAAGGATTATTCACAAATGATCCATATGAAAATTAGTAGTTTGTTGGTTCACCTTTTCAAAAGACGGAAGCAAAGGAAGATCTCTTCAATGTCAGGTTCTATGTTAATCTCAATATATTGCTTAAGAAGCTCAGAAAAACTGGAAAGAGCATCATCCGAATCCTCCCCAGCCAAATCAGAACAACATCGAAGTGAAGAAAAAGCACATTGCAGAATAGAGGATAAATGGCAATTCAGCCTGGATCTTTGATACGACTTGGAAAGAATTTTCAATATCTGGCAATTGCTAATTTTGAACTTCTCAACCCATTTAGGTGGATCTCCAGTCCAAAGATTCTGTTTAGATTCTTTAGAATCAAATCCAAGTTCTGTGATAGAATTATCCTTTGTTCTTGTGATGCTGTGAGGAATTTCTATTGCAAAACCTGAACCAGAAGTATCTGATTCTCTGTGTGGAGGAAGCAACTCGATTACATCAGCTTTCAACTCTTCAGGTAACTCCTGTAGCACTGAGATGTCCACTTGACTTAAAGATGTTGGCATTAGATCAATTTGCTGCACCCCAAAATTAGTAAAATGTAATTCTGAAGAGCAGGATGTAGATGCTGGTTGAACATCCTGACCCATAATATCCATAACCTGACAGAAAATGCCATTACTGATAACATAAATGAGGAAAGAAGTATGCTTCACACATAAACTCAGCAGAAATGAACCCAACTTCTGTACAATATACTGGTGCAACTTGGGTTAGGTTTACCCGACCCAACCCGATATTTTTAAGGATTTAGGTTTACTAGTTTTGAATTTGGGTTGACGCTAACCCGAAATCTAATTTGGGTTGGGTTTGGGTTGATGGCAACCCAACCCAAAACCCACCCGAATTACATATTATTAGTTACAAATTTAAAAATTATACATTTTTTGCTTCTCATAATCCATATTAGACTGTTCCTTCTTTTTATAATTTCTTTTGTAAAGCATAAATGACTTACGAATCTCATCTCATTCCCATGATTTCCATCTCCCTTCTTAGTACAAGTGTGTTTTCCTCTAGTTGATTTTATCTCCCTAGTTTCATCCCCATCTCCATGTCCTTTTTGAAAATCCCCTTTTTGAAGTCAAAAACAGTTATAAATGTCAAACCTTATATGCTAAGGTTTTTGGAAATTCTTGTTTTTATCCTCATCTCCCTAGGGTTTTAAAGGCCCAAAACTAAAAGTGTTTAGCAACACCAGTGCTATTATATACAACCCTCTATCTCCCAACTTCTTATCTTTTCCTCGTTTCTTCATCTTTCTAAGTGAAGTGAGCATTGAGTTAGAAATATTCAATCATATTACATCAAGCATATGAAGATTCATTCACACCACTCATTATCAAGGATTTTTATCTTGAAATATTTAAGGCCTTTTAATATTTGATTTAATGATTGAATATAGCACGAATTTAACCCGAATCCAACCCAAACTATTGGGATAAAGTTAAGGTCGAGGTTTCAAAATTAGGGTTAAGGTTGAGATTTTAGACTTTGACTTAGGGTTAGGGTTGACTTCAACCCAAACCCAAATGACCCGAGTTGCACCCTTAGTACAATACCCAGAAGATACAACATTGAACTTGGTAAAGACTATACATCAAGTAAATAAACCATTGGATTGTTCTTTAACCACTAACTACCTAAACATGACAAGTTTCAAACAAAAAGCTTTTGGAAGGAAGAAGAAAACTTCTTCCTTACTTAAGAAGACATTTAACCACCTTAGTCAAAACCTACCTTTTTATAGTCAAATCTGTCTTTTCATCACCAACTCTATCTTTTCCACAAAAAGCCTATCTATATTTATATTTATCCATCAATTCAATAACACCATTTTAACTCTTGTTGACATCGTTTCCTCAAATTCCTTTACATTTTTCCTATCTAAACAGCACACAAAAGAAAAGAATTACCTTTAGAATATAAGTAAAACCTTTTTTTTTTTTTCAAAGAACAAGAAAAGAAAAGGGTCCAATAAGAAAGGTCACTTGCCTCAGATTTGGTTGGAATATTGTGTACATGAATTGAATGTGAATGAAGAGGCTCCTTGCCCTTATTTCCTGTGCTGGAATTTGATTCTGCAAAAATATTGTGTTCACTAAGCTCTTCTGCAAAGGTATAAAACCTTAGGATCACAATATGGTCACAAGAGAAAACATACCTCCAAATTCTCCATCTAATGTTGTGCACAAAGAAGTTCCTATCTCGTCATTATTTTTTTTATTCATTTTCATGTAACTCATTAACTTTCCATTGTACATTTCATTTATTTCTGAAACAATCTCCTGTGGAAGGCTCGCTATCGTGTTCAAATCAAGATGCTCCATTGGCGGCACTGTCAAAAGCTTGCCAGCTTCCGCACTGGACTGATTAACATGTGACCAACTTGCTCCATTAGGGTCCGACTGGCCAGAATTTCCACAAAAAATGGGCACTGTGTGGGGGATAAAGTTTGATCCCTTTTGTTGACTGTGCAATGATGCTTCTGCTACAATACAGTTCAGAAAATTAACAGCCTTTAACATAGAACAAGTTGATACAAATACATGCCTAGAGATGAACTCTATTATCTGATAAGACAGACAAACCAATAGAAATTATTCCACGCTAATATGGAGCATGGACTAAGATCACAGCTGAGTAATAGAATGGTCAGCTAACTGAGCTTGCAAAAAAACCAACAAAGGGCATGTCGTGGGCAAGTCTGAAAGGGATTGTCAAAGATAAAAACCCACATAATTCTTGTCAATCGTAGCAACATGAGTTATGAAACTGTCAATTAAGGGCCTAGAATCTAAGACACATCTAACATAACCAGAAGACCAAGGGTTAGGTTTCATGTCAAAAATTGACCTTTGAATACCTTTAATCACTTGATTTTTAAGTAAAGCACATATTTCCTAGATATCACCCTCAAATCCCAACATAATCTTATGTCCATAATTAACTCCTCTATGACTATCATTTCAAATGTCCTGCATTGAAGTTAATCAGGAATCTGCAGATCAAATGCATTATAACAGAAAAAAAAGACTCAGATGGCTCTGACAAATGTTCGTAAAATCAAAATTTTCAGGGAAATTTTCACCGATAATTTAAGTTATAGGCTCTATCCAAAGCTTCTTGCCAAGGAATCATGTAAAAATTGTCAGTTAGGAGAAAGTTTCGAAATCTCGTTGAAATTACCTAGAGAAGTGAAAGTCTCGCCGATAATCTCGATGATGAAGGGAAGACGCATAAGGCCATTCCAAAACCTTTCAACCTATGTAAACCATTTTTCTCTGTTCAAAACCCACCCTAATCTCTGCAAAACCCATTTTAGTAAGAATGAATTGATATGATTTTTCAGCAATTACAAGGGATAAATTAGTTTTCCATATAATTGCCACACAAATAAATATAATTTTCAATAATGTATTTTTTTGTATTTCTTCTATATTTTGAAAGATCAATTGTTATAAAATATTTTTTATTATATTAACATTTTAAATACAAGATAGGCGGTTAATATATTTTGGAAAAAATATTTTATTAAGAATAAATTGATATTATTTTTCAGCAATTATAAGGGGTAAATTAGTTTGTTTTATATGATTCGTATATGTGTAACAACTTTATACAACACAAGGATGCCTTTATACAACTTGCATATCAACTTGCATATGTCTAAGATACCAAATGCTAAAAAATCACATAATTTTGCTTCTAGGGAATTCAATGTCTTCTACCTCCATCAGTAGACACTTTTTCCGCACAAAAGGTTTTCAACCGCTGTTTTGTATTTTCTGAGGCAGAAGCAAGCCATGATTTCAAAGTGCTTTTTTCATGTCCTTCAAAACAGTAAAGGAAATCAGCAATCCAAATGCAGTTCAGTATGCAATTGAGGGAAATCTAGGCTGAAGAAGCAATGCAAACACAATTCATGATGAAAAGAGTCAGCATATCGATTAAAAAAGCATAACATATTATACCCTTATTTTCTTGCAGTAGATAAATCAAGTGAAAAACACAAGTGAACATGAATCTTACAACAGGAATATCTCCTTGTATTCTCAAGAATTTCAAATAATAATAATAATAATAAAGTTTGGATGTCACCTTGTTTGACAGAGGCAGCACTTTCTAGCCTTGAAACTTGCAGGCCAACTCCCCGAATCTCCTTAACATCTGCAAGCAAGAATAGACAAAAACAAGACTGTAAACACCATAGCAAGATATATACATGTAGGACTGTTGAACAACACATTTTGAACTTGAGAAGCAATAAGAAACTGTGGCACACCAAGCTGGAAGACTAACACCAGGAGGTGCCCATCCATTTGCATTCAAATCACAATTCAGTTGAATTCAGAAAGAAAACAAATTCACACATCAAGCAATATAGCCATTAATGAACAAGTTATGTTATTCCCATTCCAGGTAATGATGTCACATTCATGTCATGCTATGCACCACACCAGGCTTAAAAGCCATCACTAGGCATTGCTGTTTTTTCTTTCACAATGCAGCTGTGCTACAGTCATAATCCCACTCATAGTCCTAGGGACAGATTCTCCATTGCCCCAGTTTGACTACAGCCTCAGCAAGCCTCTTTCTTACATGATCATATCTCAATACATGCTAAACATTTCATCTCATGAATTTGCAAGATTTTCAATAAGCATTACTAAATTCATAATCATACTTTTAAAAAGAAAGAAAGCATAACAGTTGTATAATCATCATATTCTCAAGTTGAATGTGGTATGAAAGTAATGAAAACCATGGTGAAGCATGTATTTTCATAAAATAGTTGGGTCTTAGTTTACTTACAATCTACTTGTCAGTTGAATTACCTTTCTGTTTTTCTCTCGTTTTCTTTCCTCCTTTTCTCCTAATCAATCATTCACCACACTAATACTTGGTGTCATTAGCAAACACCACAAGTCAACTCATTTCAACCTATTTCAACCATTTCAGGGTATCCACGCCACACATTTTAGATAAAAAGAAAACACAAAAAAAAAAAAAAACACACTACTCTACCCATTTTGGCCATTTAACTTGTGTTTCCCTCCCAATTTACTTTCCTAACATTTCTAATCCCTATTTTACACATTGAGGACATTTTAATATCATTTCAAAGCTTTACCAACTCATTAATTTACATTAATTTAGCCACTTCACCAACTTGGCAATTTTAGGCATTTAGCTGCGAGTTTATGTAAAGTTTCACATAAACCCTTTTGGATTTAACATTCTAAACAGCATATAAACATAATTAACTTGTAGTAATCAAATTTTTGTAGTAATCAAATTTATGGGCTGTTTGCACTCATGATTTACCTAGCCCATCTATATAGTTGACTTTTGATCAATATTCACGCCTTTGAATTAACGATTTCATTTTCTCACTAGTATAACTGTAATTATCATTACTAATCATAAAATAATAGTTATTAACATTACACCATGGCATAACATTCACTGATTAGCACTGGGTGGGGGACACAAAAATCCCAAGAATTGTTGCCTTAGACTTGGGTTAATCATGAAATCTGGGCCAATCGGAATGTGTTGGCCCATGTAAGCCATTAATTTCCTCTCAAATAACTTTATTAATATTCTTGTATTGAGTCTTTAGCTTCTTCCAATTGTTATCAAAACTTAAGCAACGAGTATACTATGTAGCGCTATTAAGGTACAATTTTATATGATTGCGAAAACATCTATAGTGATCGAAAGATACTTAGACATGAGACTCTCAAATCGTATCAAAGTTTTCTTCCATGAGAGTACTCTAAAAGCTTACATTCATATCACTCATTTTTACAAAGAGAGAGAAGCTAGGAGACATAGAGGCAACCGATGCCTTTCCAAAAGGAAAGAAGAGAATAAATAGAGAAAAAGGTCCGTTTTCTAGTTACAAAAGACTGGCATTTGCCGGTTACAAGAGAAACCAGTGGGCTCAAAACCAAGGGCGCTCATGGTTTTAAAGAAGATTGTTCAAATTCTGGAAACTGTTAAGGCGGCCTGTCTTCTTCTAAAGATGGTTGAGCTTTGGAGACGTCCTTTTTAACTTTTAGAGAGGCAAAAGGAAAAGAATAAATAGAGAAAAATGTCCAGTTTCCCGGTTACAAACAACCAGTGGGAGCAAAACCAGGTGCGTGTTGAGTATAAGGATCTAGTTTTGATGATTAACAAAACTTGTTAATGACTTAATTTAAGCTAATAATAGTATTGCTAAGATTTCTAGTTTCGGAGAAACTTCGGAGTTGAAGAAAGTAGCTTCGGAGATGAAGAGAAGAGCTTCGGAGGCAAGGAAGGGAGCTTCGGAAGTGACGCTGTTAAGCATTGGAGGAATTAGCGTTACTTCGGAGGCCATGAAGAGAAGCTTCAGAGGTTGAAGAAGCTTTGGAGGTGCAGAAAGAGCCATTGGACAGAAACGACGTTAAAGGGACTTCGAAGCATCCTAAGTGATGACTTTGGATGATCTAGAAATATATCCGTTGGGACTTCAGAAGGTCCAGAGGAGCAGGTCACTTACTTTGGAGGGACTGAAGCCAGGCGCGCTCACAACTCTGACGAGCCCCCACCTTCGGAGACTCCAAATCGAGCAACGAAACAGCGCATGGTGGTTTTTAACGAGGCATTTTCAATGATTGGAAAATTGGGGAAGCAACGACTAGTTTCAATTTGGAACTTATAAATAGAAATTCCAAAGAAAAGAAACAGATTTTTGAGAAGATTAAACACGAATCAAACATAAGAATTCAAAGTCTAAGAAGTGCATTCTCTCCAAAAGGCTTCAATAAACACAAAACTTCAAGTTACATCTTTACACCTCAGAGGATATTAGAAAGCATTGTAAACTTAATGTACATCTAGTCCTAGTTAGAGGCATTTACTAGGACTAGATGTAGCAAGGGGATAGCATCCAGCGGATTGGGTGCTCGGCACCAATGCGATGCAGGAGAGGTGGTGGGGAACAGTGCTTTTAGCCTATTTATATGATCCAACCCCTCCTCCCATTCGTGCACTCATCTTCCCTACCACCTTCATGCCCCATTTTCTTACCATTTTATCTAGAAAACAGCCTTGTGTAGCCGTGTACTCAATCATCCATGCATTTGAGCCCAAGTTCCATCTGGTTGGATAGTGGAGGAGTAGGGAAAAATTCATTTTGATGGAGTTCATGTGGGGTATCCGAAGCTATGAGGTTGGATTTCCATTTCGGGGTGGATGCTACATACGAATTTGATGGTAAGTTACTTTTTCCCCAACTAAAGTTGTGATTTCTACTTCTTTAGGGTATTATGTAATTCATGAACTGTAAATTTGGGGATTTAACATGAATTAATTTGGGAATTTCTTGGGGGAAATGAATTGAATGTTAATGGCATTGATTCTGGAGTGATTTGGTTATGATTAACCTATTTATGTTGCTAAACGTGGCGATGGAGATGGGTATGATGGACATGTGGATAGTAATTGGGGATGAATAAGGTGCTTAAGTAAACTGTGTATGATGTTATAATGGTGTTAATCATGTTAAGTCATGAATGTGTGTTGTTACCCACGAATTGGGCAGCAACATTTTGCATGATGGGTTGAGTATTTTGTGAATCGTGAAGTTGGCCAGAGATTTAGTTAATTTGGGACATTAATGCGTTAATAAAGCCGTTTGATGTTAATTGTTGTTAAAGGTAAAGGATATGTTGTTGAGAATGCATAATACCTATTGCACGTTGTTGGAATTAGATGATTAAATTGATGCTTATAAGATGTTTGATGAAATGCCTCAATAAGAACCAGGGTGTGATTGAATAATCCCATGGCAACCACGAATTTGCTATTCAATAGGCATTAAAAAAAGTATTGAATACAAGTAACAAATGATAAAGAGAGATCAAAGTTGGGTAGCAATATAAATGACATAAGAGAGGAAATTGCACTTGAAATGCATCCGAAAAGCCATTCGCTAAACAGATAGTAATATGGAAAAAGCATGGCATCTAGAAATGTATGTTTACTTGACTTGAAATGATTAGACTAGGGTTGTCTTTATATGAGAAACATATGTAATTTGAATTGTAATACGTGTTATACATGTAGGGTCATTGAGCATTGAGTGAAAGTTGAGTTATGGATTTGAGGATTTGGAAAATTGTTCTTCCTCAAGGTAAGTAGGCTCTTTTTATTGTTCATGAGTGAATATATTGTTTGATGGGGATAGTGAGTATCCCTTAATTACAAGCATCGGGTTTTAACGATGTTTATTAAATTGTGTAAATGTTTGGATTGTTGGGGATAGCGAATGTCCCATGATTTCAAGGTGATTAATATTTATTATGTTATATGAATGTGTAGACTGATGGGGATAGTGAGTATCTTAGGACTTGTTGAATGATGTTTTATTTCATTGTGAGTTGTATGAGGAAATTGTGTGTTCTTTGTATTTGATTTGAATGATTTATAATTGACTATTTGTTTAATTGAAATGTTGTTGATATTGCATTGCCTTGCATTCTATCGTGAGTTATGAATCATGATGGACATGATATAGTTAGGAGATATGTACTGATATTATGTGAGATGTGGGGGTTCGGATGGATGGGTGGTACAGATGTGATATATAATGGTATTTTGTGAGATGTGGGACATTTAGATGGATGAGTGGTGAAAATGCAAGTGTATAATTGTGACTCTTATGGAAATTGGTTTGGATATGCCTTTGATGGCATTAGGCTCTTGCAAGCCAAAAAATGATATGCCTAAGTGACACAAACATGATATTACACCCATGGGGCGTTGCCTAGCCTGAGCGGCACGGTTACTATATGGTATAACACCCATGGGGTGTCGTCCTACCTGAGTGGCATGGTTACTATATAATATGAAACCTGTGGAGCGTCAACCTGCCTAGTGGCATGGTTACTATAATGTGTATGTGCATGGATGAGACTTTGGAGAAACTCTAGAAGAGTTGGTTTTGATGAAGATATGATGATGATGAATGTATATGAATGAGAATGACTCGATGATGTTAATGAATCTATATGAATAAGAATGGCTTGATGACAAGATGGTATGAATTTGATTTAGAAGATAAGTGATAATAACGAGTATGTTTTAATGTGAAAGATTTGCTTATGACAATGTAATTGGGAAAAATGTATTGAATGGGAATGAATTGATGACGAGATTGGCCGTAGTAATAATATGATGTTAATGAATGCGAAGGGAAGAGAGTGCTCGATGATGAGGCGAATTGTGAGTTTTGATTATGAGGATGAGTTGGTAGTGAAGATGCATATGAATTTAGATTATGACAATGTGTGCATCATAAGCATGTGGATAATGTTGCATTGTTCTGCACTGTCTTGAAATTCAATATGTTATGGAATGGAATGGTTTGTATTTTGCATTTAATAATGATTTGCCAATGATTATATATTATTGTTTTTCATCTGCCTACTTACTGAGTTTGCCCGAACTCACGCCTCTTATTTATGGTTTTTAGTTGACAAGTCAAGCAATGCAGCCCAACTGGGAGTTGGTACTCATGCTCAACATTAGAAGATGACCTTTATGGTGAATTTAATGAATTTTGGGAGAAAATTTCCCCCCTTATAGATATGAAATTGTAATTTGACAAGATCTAAATTATGATGGATATTGAGTTATGTATTAAGTTATTGTATTGGCATGTCAAAATAAAAATATATATAATGTTTGTGAGTATAATTTCGTGTAGGTCCAGTTATGTCATTACCATGTGGTTTCGATTTTAAGCAGTATATGGGTGTGGGTGTGTATTATTGTTTGTGATAGTGATGTACGATTGATTAGAAATATGGAATGTTGTACAGAATGTTGTACAGGTGCAAAGTCCTTAAATTTCAGGGGAGATTCCACCGGATTTCTGGTATTATCCTTCTCTGGATTATAAGATGGTAGCACCCTAGGGGCGGGGTGTTACAACAATGAACTTGAAGAACCTGTAGGACACTTCACTTAGTATTAAGGTAAGAGTTGGTATTTAGTTTTAATTTTCAAAATACTTATCATGTTTTTTTTTTTGTGACTTAATATGGGAGATATAATGCTTAATATATGTTTTTTCTTGCAAAAATTTACTCTCTTTCTGGTAGCCTATATGCATTTTTCATGTGCACATTTATTATTCATGCAATGGTGCCTTTTTTCATCTAATTCTTCACTCAAATTGTGTGTATATATTTATCATAATTTATTACAAAGTTTCATTGAAAATATCTCAATTTTTTCTATTTTTTTATTTTTATTTTTTCGATAAAGTTCCCAAAAAAAACAATAATATCTCCGATAAAAACGATAATAGTACTTTTTCGGACCACCGATAAATAGGTATTTATTAATAATACGAACACTAATATATATATATATATTTATGTATATATATGTGTATATGTATATATGTATGTGTATATGTATGTATGTATAATACATGTACTACCAAAGTGAATTGGTACATCCTTTCTATTTGGGCACCATTTTGATGATTTTATAAAATCCATTTCAACAATTATATTTAGTATTATACCTTTAACAAAAATATTAGAAATCCTTTCAATCAAAATCTTATATGGGCCAAACATTGAAATTTACTTGAATCTATTCACTCAAACATGAAAATATTATAAAATCCTATTTAAATAATACTATAGATGAACACTTTAGAAGGTTTGGATGTTTAATTAAAAGTGCGTGAACTCTTCTTAATGATCAAATAATTTTAATGAGTTGAAATTTATTTTCGAATTGATTTTAATTTTGTGATCAACATGAACTTTTGATTGAGATCTTTGAGGCCTTAGCCAAATTGATAATGATAAGATTAATGGTTGGGTTAGATTTCACAAAATTATCAAGGTGGTCCCCAAATGAAAAGGATATACCAATTCACTTAAGTAGTACATGCACTACCGAAGTGTTCCCCTATGTGTGTTATACAATGGACAAACCACACACATGGTGCTCCCCTAGCACACATCTAGCTTGGCCCACAAGTGGGGAATGCAAATCCCACTTGGATTCTCTATAACTAAGAATTAATTTAAAGATATATAACTATATAGAACCAAGTCATTATATCATTGATCAAACACTTTACTCAATAATCTCACACCTCACATATTTAATCATTAAATCATATTCAATCCAATTTACATTGTCATTTATCTGAATTATACAATAGCTATCATAATGAGAACATGGGGTGGCATAGAAAACAAGAGAAAACACAAAAGACATGGGACCACCCAGACAAACATTCAAAATGAGATAAAGAAAAATATTAAAGATCACTCTCTTATAAACTTACACAATTTGTTAACAGGGATAATTTATATAAAATCAGAGCCTACATATTGACACCCCATAATTCATGAGACAAAAAACAATCACCAGGGGTGCAAACTTCTTCACCATAGAAAGTCAGTTGGTTCACATTCAATATGCACTAAAATCATGCCAACAGAGTTGAAACGTGGTTGGTGCATACTCAATGCACACCATGATCGTGCAAACAGCAGTAGAATTCAGTTGGTGCGTATCCAGTGTGCACCAAACTCGTGCAAACAGCAATAGAATTCAGTTGGTGCGTATCCAGTGTGCACCAAACTCATGCAAACACCAATAGAACTCGATCCGTATCAGTGTGAACCAAACTCATGCAAACAACGTTGAAACTGATTGGTGCATATTTGGTATGCTCATTGAAATGCATGCTAAAAACATGAGCAAATTCAAAGGGTGCAAATCACTCAAAGATTACCTTATGTGACTTAATGCTCATCCTCTATATAAAAAGAGAGAGCTGTGGGCATGAGTTGGGGGAGCAAAGGAGAGATTATAAAAGAGTGTGTAGCCTTGAAAAAGAAGAGAAGATGGTTAATTTTGAGTGGTGAATTTTGCTCCTCAAGTGTCTTGCAAATTGAGATTAATTTTAATAACTTCTAGACTAGGGAAAACAACCCTACTCCTTTTGAGTGGTGGACCCTTTGCTTCTTGGTGCAGATTTATTTGGATTAATCATTTTGCAAGCATTCCTCCAAACATATTGAAGGATTAGGAATGCATTTATTTTAATTGATTTGAGGTTGGCTATATCCCAATGTGTTGCATGGCATTTTGCATGGTTGCTTACTATTTATCGTTATTTCACTTAATCATCTTGCAAGTATTCCTCCAAACATACTGAAGGATTAGGTATGTATTTATTTTAATTGATTGAGGTTGGCTATATACCAATGTGTTGCATGGCATTTTGCATGGTTGCTTCCTATTTATCCTTTTCTAGAATCTTCCAAAATTTTTAATCTGCCACTGATTAAGGTTGACTAAGTCACCACAATCACTTTTTTTTACACCCAATTTAAGACCCAGTCGAGGCATAGTGGGTATCTGACACTTTCCCACCATGTCACCAAGGACTTACCCAAAATCTCATTTGACCAGTGCATAATCAGAATTTTCCAATCTCTGATCAGGGGCAACTCCAAACATCGGTGTCCACACTGCAATGTCACCATGTAGTATTTTCATGACCAAAAAGGTCACACTATTGTTTTAAGTAACACATCATTCCAAGAAAATTCAGATGGGAAAGACAAATAAATTAGATAATTGTTGAGAAACTCTAAAGAAAATATAGTAGATAAAAGGAGAAAATGTTAAAAGCTTAATTTATTTGTCCTTCACAAAGAATCAATAACACATTAAAAGAAAGATTCATTAATAGATTGAGAATCGCAAAAGGCAGAAGAAAATGTGCAATAGTTTTCACATGATTCAAGTACCAGATCTTTTTGTTGATTGATAACGCGTCTCCTCTGGAGAACTTGCAAATAACTCAAACTTAATTAGAATCTTCTTACAGTATGTTGCTAATGAGTGGTACAGAGAAGGAATAAAACATCAAACATATAATTTTAACATAATAAATGCAGGTGCCTAATCATATAAAAATCACACACCATACACTGGGACAAGTTCCAAAAGAATTCTAGTCCTTCGGAAAAAAAAAAAAAAAGAAAAAAAAAGCCCTACAGGAATTTCATTTGGGATTTTCTAATTCTTCTCTTACTAATTTATGTGAAATTTAAACCACTCAAAACAATAAAAGTACTGCCATTTGCAAAGATTTTCACACAAAAATCTCATAATTTAGGCCTAATAATTCTATTTAGAAGAACTAAAGACAGCTATAATACTTATCTTTAAACAAAAAATAATAAAAATGATAGTTCTGACTTCTGACGAAGCAAATTGAGACACTATCAATTCATGATAATTTTCTTTAATTAAGTGAACGTATACTTACTAACGCAAAAGGAAAGAAAGAGTTGCTTGCTTATCCTTTGAAGTACAGCTGCATCATCAGTAGCACCAGCTATCTAACACGATGGCAAAGTACACAGCAGTTAGGCCAAAGGTTTGCTTTTATAAACCAAAAAGGTTAATGCAGGCAAATTCTATTCACCTCCAGCACCCACCGTCATGGAGTGGCTCAAATTTTCACAGTTCCCACATCCCATGTATTTTTGGGGTTCCTCTGCTCCTTTTCTTCTCTTCTTTACCTTAAGCAATATATCACAAGATTCACAACAATAAAATTAATTTCCAGTTCCACTTGATACTAAAGGCTGAAAACAATGAGGGCAGATCCTGCAATCCACCCAATGAAAAAAAAAATCCAAACATTTGATACTGAAGATTGGGACATTTATGCTGCTGCATAAGTCAGAGATAATTTTTCTGGCATTTCAATTAAAGGATATCAATAGGAATCAGGTTTCTTTTAGCGTTGTTTTGAAAACAGAATTTGAGTGTGCCCAACCTCCAGTAGCAGAGATTCCAAATGGATAGATGGGAATTCAGCATGGCATGTTACCCTTATGTATTCACACGTTTGCACATTCTGAAACTAATAATGGAATGATACAAACACAGCTCTTTTCCTTTTGTTTATTTCTTTTTTTTTCTTTTACTAAAACAGAGGAAGATCAGCAGTATGGACCTGCTGATTTAGACACATGTCAATTAGGCAGAGAGTCTTCCCTCGAATAAACTAAATTTGCTCACCAAAACTAACATCAATCTCTACTCCTAATACTAATGCCAAGCAGCTGCTTGAGGTAAATAGCTTGTGCATCATTTTACAATAATAAATTTAACCAAATATATTCCCCTGCAGCAAGGGATCAGATTGCATGCCATGGTCTGTACAGAGAAGCAAATAAAAAAAAATGGTCAGATCTAGCATGCTCAGTAACTAAGCCATATAATTTTAGGATTCGACTTTTTGCAAATCAAAAATTTCCTACAAATTTTTTTGTAATTCTACGGCATGTTTTAAGCATATGTATATATTTTCTCAGCAACTGTAAGCACGCATTTCTCATTGAGATGCAGCCACAGTGGCTCTGCAATGTCTTTTTTTTTTTTTTTCTCAACTTAAAAAGATTATCGTTTGCATTAACATGGTGGTGAAATGAGGATGCCCAAAGGGATGTTAATGATAATGATTAATATTCAATAAATCAAATGATAAAAACAAAATAAATTTATGATAATTTACAAACTCAAAAAAGTATACTAAGAAAGTTACAAGCGAAGCTAAATACATGGCTTATGAACATTTTTATAATAAATTAGAGGCTAGATATAAAGATAAAGATATATTTAAGTTGGCTAAATTAAGAGAAAGAAAGGGTAAAGACTTGGTGACCAATTGAAAAGTATACATTAAAAGTAAAAACCAAAGAGTCTCATTAAAAAAATAAGAATAAAATTGAGAAAAGACAAAATTATTTTTATAGTTTATTAAATAGCAACCAATTGAAAAGTATAAAATTAGATAAAATTGCAAATGTAAAAAAAAAATATTATTATTTTCATAGAATTAGAGTATAGATGCGGAAGAAGCCTTCAAAAAGAGAGAATAGGAAATATAGGCGTCAAAATACATGTAAGATAGATTTTAATTAGATGATAACTTTATTTAATAAGATTATAAAATAAAAAAATTGCGAACGAATGATGGAAAAATATTATTATGACAATATATATGAATAAAGAAGATATTCAAAATTGTACTAATAATTGTAAAATAAAGATTTTGAGTCACATTATGAAGCTTTAAGAAAGGGTAATTGAGCAAAGGTATTATGAAACAGATTTTGGAAAAATCAATCTAGTTTTATGTCAAAAAAATCAAATACTGAAGTTATTTTCTTACTTAGGCAATTAACAGAGAAATATAGAGAGATGATGAAAACCATCATATGGCTTTAAATAATTTGAAAAAAGCAAATGAGCAAGTTTCTAGAGAATTAATATGGTAAGTGTCGAAAAAACAAATTTACTAGTAGATACATCAATGTTATTAAAAATATGTATGATGCAGCTATAACAAACACAAGAACCGTTAGTCAAGAAGTGATTAAGCCCTTACCTCTTTACTTTAGTTATGTGTGAGCTTATTAGATATTCACAAGAAAAGGTGCCTTGTAATATGTTATTTGTGAATGATATAATTTTAATCAAAGAGACAAGAGAAGGCATGAATTCAAAGCTAGATTAATGCTGAAATGCTTTAGAATTTAAAACAAAAAAATGAGTAAACAGATTGCATCTTTAACAACAATTAAAATATAAATAACAAGTTAGTTATGATTGCAACAGACTCCATGTAGCTAACTCTACATAGGTAGGAAACAACTTTTCATGATGATGATGATGATGATGATTAATTATCATTGCGAATAATTCTAGGTAGGTGGAAAAAATACCATTGCGCTCCTAGAATTTTATATGATCACTAAGTGCCAAATATTTTTTTTTTTTTTAAAAAGCTTATATGACCATTATAAGACTGGTTGTGCTTTATAAGATAGAATGTTGGGCAGTTAGAAAACAACATATCCATAAAAATAAATGTAACTAAAATAAAGATTATGAGATAGATGAGTAGTAAAACAAGAAATGTTAAAATTAAAAAAAATAATAATTCAAGATAACTTAAAGGTAGAATCAATTATTGCAAATTCAAAAATTTTGAGCAAAATTTCGATGATAATTTCGATTTGGCAACATGGCGAAATGTTCTCGCCTGGAAACAGTTGGTTTTTTCGTTGTTAGGCAAAATTATCAAGAAATTTGGGAAATTTCCCCAAAATCTCCAAAGAATAAGATTTTCTCGCCAATATTATCGTTTACAGGGAAAATCTCGTTGAAAGTTTCAATTAAGAAATTGGAAATAAAAACTAAAAACCATAAGTACAACCTTAAAATATTTTGAAACACACTTCAGCATCCCCAAAACGTATTTTCGAAACCAACTATGACTATTTTTCAAGACAAAAACAACATTTGGGCAATTGATTTGAAGATCAGACATCTGCAGTAATACTATCCACATTCGTTTCAGTGATTTTTGAACTCGGATTGATTTTTCAACATTGAAATCACAAATGGATGCTTTGAAATCCATTTTCGTGGGAACTTACGCAGATTTGGTAGCCTAAAATCGATGCAAAGAGCAACAACTTCCCTGTCTTTTGTCGACAACAGGTTGCAGCGACCCCTTTCTCGACTTTTTGCCCTCCAAATCCATCCCATTTCTTTTGAAATCAGTCTTTGAGTGATTGAAATCCATTTTCGAATGGATTCATGGTGAAATTGTGGTAAAATCAAGGCTCAAAAATTCTTATATGGTTGACAGTAGCAGCCTTTCGTCCATCCAATGCTGAAATCTAATGATGGGGAATTTCCCATCCAAACCATTCATGCATTTTGGATTTTCACCAATTTGGGCACTCAATTAGTAGCAACAAGTTCTTTTTTTCTGGGTGGGGGTGGGGGTGGGGTGGTCAAATGCATATAATTTGTTGACAATGATGGTTTATCATCATTTATTAGTATTTCTTTATAAGTTTTCCATCATATAAATTAAAATAAGTTGTATATTGGATTTTTTCTATTTAAAAAACTACTAAAACATATGAAAACATATTTTTAAAAAAGATTATTTGACTTAAATAATATAAATATTATTTAACAGCAATTAAAAAATTATGTTGCCACTTGTCATAAAATTATTTATAGACTTAACTTTTAACTTATGCATTGATATTTTTATAAGTTATGAAAATAAATGGTTTATATTATAATTTTTAAAAATTAAGTTATTAAAATCATGGCTATAGATATTTATAAAATTACTAATTAGAGTTGTAAATACACAGATTTTTTAGGTGTAAAAAAAATATGATGTCTATCTTGTTGAAATTATTTTATATAACTAGTTTTAATTATTCAACAACATAGTTGTCTTTATTTATAGGTTCAGTATGTCAGACTCAAGTGTCGAAGAAAACAGCAAAACTAAGCCACAGGATATTGCTTCGGAGTATGGGAAGTCATCAGATGGGTATGCAAATGGAATAGAGTGTAATTATTGTGGTCAAAAAATAAAGTCTAAAGGTATTACAAGATTGAAAGAGCATTTAGCTGGAGAGTATAATATGTTAAAAGTTGTCCTAAGGTATCCCTAGAAATCAGAAAGTTGATGAAGAGAGTTCTATTATAATGAGTGAGCTTTCGGGAGTCCAGAAAGCAACATGAGAGAAATATTTATGAGAAATTATATAAATTCTGAATACCATATATGTTTATGATCAGGAGGAGAATGATTATGATATGAAAAGAATCATGCATGCCTCTAAAGTGGAGCAATGCAAGAGAGAACAAATGATTCGGCTATAGGGGAATAGGCCAATGTTCCATGGGTCTGTTAGGGAAGTTAGTAGTAGTAGTGGGGTGAGGTAAAGAGTGGAATTATGGGATATTTTGGACGGAGCAAGAGTATGAAAATGGTTGTACATAAATTGCATGGGCAAATGGGTGGAATAAAGAAGAAAAAAAAGCAAATTGAAATATTTGGGTCAAAGTTTTTTTTTCTATAATGCAATTCCAGTACATGCAACAAATACAGTAGTGTTTAAGAACTTTGTAGCTGTCGCTCAACGAGGAGAATGTAAAATCCTCTACATGAAGGTACATTTATGAAAAGTATTTGAAGGAAGATGTGACAGAAATAAATGACTAGATCAATAGTCAAAAGCATCATTAGGATACTTATGAGGTTACTCAACGGGGAGAATGTAAAACCCTCTACAGGAAGGGACATTTATGAAAAGTATTTGAAAGAAGAAGTGATAGAAATAAATGATTGGATCAATAATTAAAAGCATCATTGGGATACTTATAAGGTAACCATCATGCATGATGGATAGATGGACCCAACAAAAATATCCATAATAAATTTTATAGTATACTGCAAAGGTATGTCAACATTTATAAAGTCAATAGATGCATCATCATATGTAAAGGATGATCACTACATTGAACAAAAATTATAGAAAATGATTAAAAGAATTGGTGCAAATCATATAGTGTAAATTGTTACTGACATTGGGAATACTTATAAATAAGCTAGAAAAACACTAGAAGAAAGATATTCTTTATATTGGATCTCTAATGTTGTACATTGTATTGATCCGATGCTAGAGAATATAGGTCGTCGTACAACTGTGTTGAAAACAATTAAAAATGCACGTAAAGTAACCGAATTTATATACAACCACAATTAGGTTTTTTCTATGTTTCATATGACATGTGGATATGATAGAAAGATTGTTCATTCTAGTAAGACGAGATTTGCTACAATTTATATTACATTGAAAAGCTTGTACAAGGCTCATCAAGCTCTCACCACAGCTTTCAACTCCAATGAGTGACGTGCCTCAAAAGATAGAAAGATGGCGGAGAGGAAGAAAACAAAAGATATTATTATGATAATTATATTTTGGGATCATGTAAGATGGGTATTGGGCATACTAGAACCTATCTACCAAGTTCTAAGGATAGTAGACAATGACATATATTTATTCATAGGTTCCATGTATGAGTCCATTCATTTTGTAATGCAAACAATCGAATAGAACAATCCCGAGGTGTAGATTGGGTTTTGTAGATTATAGAGGCTCGTTAGGATGGCATGCTAAGTCATCCCTTACATGTTGCTGGTGAGAATGTGATTTAATAAGTTCCACTTTCATCGATTATGTGTAGATTTTTTTGGTTTATATTAACTTAATTTTTAATTTCTGCAACTTATTAATTAAATCTCAAGTATCATTATAAGTGACATCTAGGTCAAGATGCTCAACTTAGCACCTCAGTTTTTGAAGTATTCCAAAATCTTTTTCTTAATAATCTTAATGCTAGGGATCTTATAAGTGAGGTAATTGTATACCACTTAATATACTCATATCATTTCAAAGATAGTTTGTTGATTAAGACTTGGATATTGAGAATATTTATTTTCTTTAATCCTTTAGTTAATATACTTCTAAGATGCCAAGGGGTTATTTGGGATGAATATAGCAATCCAATCAAGAAGTAAAGTGATCTTATGTAAGTAAATGATAGTGATTTAATAATATGTTGTTTACTTCTTTTTTTTAAATTATTAATAAATCTAAATTTCCTTCCACAGGTGAATGATGGAATTGTTATGGTACAGAAACACCAAATTTGAGACTATTGGCATTTAGATTATTGAGTCAAACAGTATCTTCATCCTCATGTAAGCGTAATTGTAGCACATTTTCTTTAATCCATATATGTAGAAGAAACAAGTTGGGATATAAGAGGCTCCAAGATTTGGTATTTTGTCTTTATAATATGTGGCTTTGGGAACGATTGATTCAATTAAAAGAAAGCCCTCTTGAAGACCCATTAGATTTGATGATGATAGGGCATTACACTAAGTTAGAAAAAGATGATGAAAGAAAGGACCCTTTATATGAGTAGCTAAGATCTAATGATTTGCTAATATAGCTCTTAAACAAGGAGCAACTATATAAAGAATATTATAGGAGGAGAGAACCCCGACAGATAACTTTGATCTATTAACAAGATCTAGAAGCACTTCTCAATCACATGATGCTTCTAATCCATATTAATTCAAATTATTATCAAATACAAAGTCTTCTTCAAGAACAAAAAGTGGTGATGTTGGTGGTGATGATGATGGTAGTGATCATAGGAGTGATGGTATGGGTGGCACTTCAAATAACCAAAGGCCTCTTAGCCCACCCACAAGAGAAGCAGACTTCCAACATGCTACGCAAGATGATGATCATGGCGCACAAGAACCTACAAGAACCCATGTGAGAAAGTATGGAAACAATCTTATGTCGAAATTCATGTCGGAGAATATTCTCAAGAACTTCAGCAATCTTATGTCGAAAATTCCAAAGATTATTATCAACAATCTTATGGCCAAATATCATACTATTTGGACAGTGGAGCCAAAGCATCTTCATCTTCTATATTTGGACCACAAAACCTATATCCAGGTTTCTATGGTTATTAGGAGAAACCATAAGAGCAAGTCCACGTTGATGATGATACTGAGAAGCCTGCATGAGTTTCTTTTTGGTGGTGAAGTATAGTAGTAGCATAAATTTTTGTAATATTATTTTTTTATAATTCACATTTATGCATATGTTTAACAACTGTATGACCTAAACCTTTCATTTAGTATTATATTACAGTAAAATTTGCTTTATCGGTGTTTGCGTCATTGGTATGCTTCATTTATTTCTTATATGTTGACATTTGAAGTGATGTTTTTATTTTAAACATGCAAGTAGACTTATCATGATTTATTAAGAAGTTTTTTTGGAAGAATTCATAATTTTTTTGCATTTTTTAATTTTTTATATTTTAGTGAAATAATTTAGCGAAATTATCGATAATTTATCTGAAATTAACAAAATTTCTCTTTTTTAACTTAGCAAAATTTTTCCTCTTAGCAAAATTGCGAACACTAAGTAGAATTAATAGCTAATAAAATGAGTGACGTAAACTTGAGCAGTTTGGTCATGTAAAATGAAGATTTGAAGCTAAACTAGTTAAAAAGGAATGAATTTATAAAAATAGAAAGCTATAAGAAAACTTAAGGCTAAAATGGGCATGATTAGAAGTTATTAGGAAAGATATGAAAATAATTGGGCTTAGCAACAACGTAACACAAAATTGACAAGAATGGTATGGCAAGATGCTTGTAGCTGACCATAATTAAGTGGAAAATAACTTCAAATGATGATGATGATGATGATAGAGAAAATTGGAAACTATACATATTCTTATGAGATAACCTTATCATTAAATTGAGATATTAGGTTGTCTCGAATAATTTGTTTATTATTTGTCTCCATAATAATAAATAGACTATTCAAACATTCAAACAAAGATATGCAATAATGATTTATTCGTTAAGCACTTTCAAAGAATTACAAAAACAATTACTATGGATTAATACTGAATATTTGAATAAAATAAATAAAAGATCATACCTTAAGAGTAATGGTGCGGCCTTGCATTCCATATCCTTGTAAACGCAATGAGACTTCTTTGCATAGCTTTATTAGAAAATCTTGACTCTGGAAAATTAAATATTGGAGTGTTACAGCAATTTATTCAGTACTTGTGCCAAGAAGGAAAGTCACTGTTGGGGGAAATAACTAAAAACATACATCTTGTAGATTGTTCAATCTAACGCCCCAATTCACCTCAGCACCGATTGACTTGGTCTCCTGTAAACCACGTCATGCACATAAGACAAGGTGAGGAGTCAGAAAAACAAATCAATATTATCAACATGAAAATGAAATGAATTTCACAAATAACTACTAATCTCCAAGACTCAACTAGGTGATGCTTCACAAAACTAGAAGATTCAAATTGCCTTCCCAGATACTTGGGTAGTGAGGTAAGAATAAAAGTTTCCTTTACTATAACATAATAGCTGACACAACTAGGATATGTTCCCTACTTTTTCCGATATTCAAAACTAATGGTGAACGAGGACAACTGGTTGATCATTGGTAATATTTTTGCAGATGCTAAACAAGGTGTTGGCTGTGATAACAAGACTGGTTTTGAATTGGATAGCAGTTAAAGATACAGATGGTGGCAACAAAGAAAACACTATACAGATTCCTCAGGGCCAAAGAAGCTATTCTATGCCTTCGTAGTTTAAAAAGACATTCTTCAGTGTTTCAACATAATTTGTAACTAGTGTTTCTGCTCCTACATTATGCAACTTGCATTTAAACTTGCCGTTTTGCAATTAACATTTACTAGCTTTTGAATACAAAAGAAGCTAAATGCATGTCGTAAAACTAATTAAAAAATAAAAAAGGAAAGAATAGAACATTACCAAAAACAAAGAATAGTGAACCCAAAACCCTACACGAAAATTTAGCTGTTGTCTTTACAGTTTGTAATGCATGAAGAAAATTATATATTTCCTCGAACCTTAATCATTTCAACTGGCTGGTTGTCAATTCCTCTACTATAGTTCAACAGCATATCACTGGTCCTTGTACCAAAGTATTTTCGAAGATTTTCCTGGAAAAACAACCATGAGTAACTAGAAAACTTTCTGAAAATGGGAAGATGTTTGTTTATTGAGGTTTAACCTTTGAAACCATACGCAGCTGACCACAAGTTTGAATACCCAGATGTTTTAATTTCTCTGCCAAAGCATACCCCACACCAGGAAGTGCCGTGATTGGGAGGCTCTTTAAATAATCATCCACCTAAGGCATGAGTCCAATATGCAATAGTTAGGTCAACCATTCCACTAATTGATGGCAGACAACAACTGTTCAGCAAGAAAGACATTGCAACAACTGAACTCCTTGGCTTGTAAAAGCATCAATGAGAACAAAAAAATAACACAACCACGTAACTGACAAAAAACACCCTACTGAAAATAATAAAATCTATTTGTCTTGAAAACAACCCACTTTGAAACAATGTCAAATGTTCATCTCGTTTTAAAAGAAATTAAGAAAACACATTTACTAAAGCTAAATCATAAGTCATAGAAAAGTAGAAAATGGAATCACCCATCTCATTCTGCACTCCAAAAACCAAAACTTCCATTAATCCTCTCATAAGCCATATTATCTTTTGCTACACATTTATTCAAGTCTCCTTCTATGAATATATTTTCTTAATTTGGTATCACCTTTTATATAGATATGGGAAATTTTTACCAGATGAATGATTGGATCATATTTTAGGAAGACGGCTTCCTCGCACTCTATCATTAATGTGTTGTATGATTTGATACATTTAGAAATGATGTCAAAAGTGGCAAAGAGCTAAAAAATGCCTTTTCAAATAATAAACAAGCAAACAAGAGACATTCTACAATTGCCCTCCAAATGATTCATTGCTCATAATAATCAATACGGAAATGTAACCAAATTGAGCAAGGAAACTATTAGTCTTCAAGGAAAATAATAAGTTACTTCACTGAGAAGTTTAGAAGCATGACAAAAGGAGAAAAATTAAAAATGCATGGGGAATCCGACTAAAAATGCAGTTATATTCCACTCGAAATTCAAAGATGCTACTTGTTAGCCATGCAATCTATGATATTATCTTTTATTTCTGAAATTCTCAGTCGAAATTTATCAGAATCTCAGAAACACACAAATGGATAAGTTCAAACATAAAATAGATGATACATCAGAAATTTCCATGCCCAAAAGCACACCTTTTCAGAAGGAATAGAGCATTGACCATTTGGTTTAGCAGTTCTAGTGGCCAAGCGAGCCATGAGTGGATTCCCAGATATTCCAGCACTTGCAGTACATCCAGTGGCCAGAAATATCTCCTGCCTTATTATTGAAGCTACACGCTCAGGATCATCAGTTCCCAATTCTGCGACATCTAGAAATGCTTCATCACAGCTTACTGCCTGAACAAAGCAATAAGCTAATTTAAGCTAGTGCAAATAAGTTTTACATGACGCAGATGCGCATAAAGCATAGAGACCAAACCTGAACCTTTTTGCAGTGCTTGTGCAATATGCCATAGAATTGGTCAGCAACCTACAAAGAATGTGGCAAGTGATAGATTTGTCATGATGAATAAAAGGAATGATCCGCAAAAATGTCATCAAATGAAATGGCTTAGCTTACCTCTTCATAAGCTTCAAAGTTATATGGGAATATGACAAGGTGAGGACAAAGAGCCTTGGCATCTCTAACAAACATACCAGCCTTCACTCCTAAAACATGGAAAGCAGTTAAATTTGTACTTCGATTTTATAATAATCAAATAACAAAAAGAAGATTATACAAGAATAAAAGTCAAACCATAATCTCGTGCAGGGTAGTTAGCTGAGGAGATTTCAGCTGTTCCTTTCAGATTTTCTGAATGACATACAGCTACAGGCTTATCTAGCAACTCAGGATAATTTCGAAGGTTCACAGATACGAAAAAACAATCCTGAAAAATAATAAACATTGGAAAAAATAAAGAAATGTTCTAAAGCCAAAAAATGTATTGAATATTACATAAATTATTGATATAGACTCATTTTTGAACCGAGATTGCATAAAGTATTGAAATAGGTTCATTTTTGAATTTCTGTCCAAACCTAATAGAAACTACAAACTTCCAAGAAAATATTGTCAAATTAAAAATTTTATTAGAAAATCACAGTCACAGCACCCTCTATCTCAAAGGAAAAGGTTCTTTAATCTTCCCCTATGGCATGCATGTATTTTGATGGGTTTGCACTTTGCACCATGAAAGTAAGTTTCACACATCAAGTGACTAAGTTAATCCAAATTAAATAGATGATGAGGAAAATTTAAGGCTAGTTTATTGTGTGGTGGGTTCCAACTAAGGAATATGAAGTCTCCCTCGAAGTCTGAAGCTCAGATCTCACCGCATATGTTCCACATTAGCATTTGCTCATACAAGTGGGTTGGTAGGCCTCAAAATAAGTAAAGAAGCAGCTAACCTTGCTAACAACAATTATATAGAGAATTCATGATGTTTGAAATATGGACCATATTCTATTGATCAAACTAAAACATTTTAGAATGATGGTGGAAGAGCAACTACAATGAACTATAACAGGTGTATAAGCATTAAAAAATTCTCTCCTAAAGATCGGTCTAGAGCATGGAGTCCACACTACACTAACTCAACTGAAGAACCGTTATTGACATAGAACAAGTAAGAAGAAAAGAGAAAAAAAGAGGAAAATTCATTTCAAGAAAATAAGGAAAGAAAAGGGAAAAGTGGGGAAGAATTTAGGAAAAATTAAGGCAAACCAAAGCAATAAATTTCAATCATAAAAGTGTTAACAAACCCTAATATATGTTACCCAATGTGCAAACTCAAAAGCAAAACCTTATGAATTTGCGTAACAAATAAAATACCAAAAATAGTAATATAAGCTAAATACAATGTTCTAAAAAATTTTCAATCAAATAAACAAGCTCTAATTTCTATGATTGCACCTAAAATAAGTACCAATTGAGCACGCATCACAATCTCCATCAATTCTCTTCGACTTGGAAGAACTCTCTACTCGAGAGTTAGTATGATGAACTGCTCAAACAAATCTGGATCCAACGTCTGAAGCTCCTCTTCAGATATCCATGTAGCATCAGTGTCAGGCTTATTCCTCCGCTTAATAAGATAACTGTGAAGTTCGCTCGAAGAAGAAATAATGATCTTATTCTAAAGAATACTCTCAACTTGATCTATAGATATAAACTATGTTCTAGGTAGAACTAGAACAGAATTAAAAGATGAAAAAATTCCTTAGTGTGGTATTCCTGCAGATAAAAGAAGAGGCTCAAAAGAGCCTCTGTAAGGAAACAAATCTTCCGCATTGAAAGTTGAATTAATTCTCATATCTAGTGGCTAGTCAAGAACAAATATATTCGATTCTAATTTTCATTGAATACAAAAGGGATTGTTGGCTTGTGTATACAACTTTTTAAAAGAATTTTTAGAAAATCTATCAGGTTGCATATGAACCCTAACATAATCACCTCCATTAAATTCATAAAGCCTTTGGTGCACATCAGCAGCAAACTTATAATTGTCATTACTTAGTGCAATTATCCTTCTTATAATGGCATGAACATCATGAATATGTTCTGCAAATGAATCAGCAGAAGCAAAAATGTAAATATCAAGTAGCAAAAGCAAGAGAGCAATGGGAGCACAAAGAGCAGAACTTTGAACAATCTCAAAATGGGGACTTGCTTGTGGATCTGTTGACAGAATTTTTATAGGCAAAATTTGCAATGGAAGTCCTAGGTAAACTAAGAATGAAATCCATACTAATGTCTTTCTAAGAAGTCTGTGGAATAGATATACAACCCTGTAATTTCTTTGCTTTGCTTTTGTGAATTAACACGTCCGACACATAAACACAACTTTAGCAACATCCCATTTTATTGAGGGCCAATAAAACCTAACTTCAACGAGAGCTCTTATCTTATCCCTACCAAAATATATTGCAATGTCTCCTATATGTAGTTTTTAGATCAATAATTCACACAATAAAGTGTTGGGTATACATAACTTAGAATCCTTAAGAAAATAACCATCTTTAATCACAAAATCAACATACCTTTGACAGTTCCCATTCTAGACATCCTAAAAAAAAATACAGAACTCTTAACACCTTACATACTCATCCTTCAGCCTATCAAACCCTATAACATTGATACTCATAGTTTAAAGGACTACAACTATACAATTGACGACAATTGCTGGCTTATTCTTAACACCTGCTTGATCCTTAAAAATGAAAGTATATTCCTAGAAAAGCTCTCCACTTAGCATGTCTAGCACTGAATTTATGCTATGAATGCAAATATTTCGAAGTTTGATGACCAAACTAAAGTACAAATTCTCTATGCAATAAGTAATGCCTTGAATACGTCATGCTTCTACTAAAACATAAAATTCTTCATCATATGTCGAATATCTCTGCTTACCTACATTAAGTTTCTCACTGAAATATGCAATTGAATAACCCTCTTGACTTTAAATACCTCAAATACTAACTCTTGAAGCACCTATGCAATTTGAAAAACTTTCGAAAGATTAGAAAGTTGTTATACAAGTGCCTCTATCATTCTCTTTTTTTATCTCACAAAATGCTTTAAACGCAGACTTGAATCATTGAAACTCATTTCATGTCATGATATCAATTATGGGAGCCATGATGGAACCAAAACCCCTAATGAAACACCTATAGAAACTAGTTAACCCATGAAAGTTACGAACCTCATGAAGGGATTTAGATTCAGTCTAATCTCAAATAGCACTCACCTTAAAAGGATCTATTGCTAAACCATGAGCTGATACGTCAAATCCTAGAAAGATCATATTAGTTTTTATAAAATAATACTTCTTGATATTAACATACAATTTCTCAACTCAAAGTGTTTCAAAAACATTGTTCAAATGATCAAGATGATCTTTCTTAGAACGACTGTAAATCAGGATATCATTAAAATATACTAACAAAAATTTTTTAATGAAAGATAGTAAAATCTATCTCATAGACCTCATGAAAGTACTAGCACATTTGACAATTCAAAGGGCATCAATAACCATTCATACAACCCATCTTGAGTCTTAAAAGCAGTCTTTCATTCATTGTCAATTCTAATTGGAATTTGATGGTATTCACTTCGAAGATAATTTTGGAGAACCATTGTGAACCAGTCATTTGGTCCAACATGTCATCCAGTCTAGGTATTTGAAATCTATCCTTGACTATTGCTTTATTTATGGCTTGACTATCCACATATAGTTTCTAAGACACCTTTCTTTGCAGTCAACGAGGTAGGTATGGCATATGGACATTGACTTTCACGAATGAAACCCATGTTAATCAACTCATCCGCTTGTCATTTGAGTTCAACTCGTTCCTTGATATTCATTCGATAATGTCATAAATTTGACAATTGCGATCCCAAAACTATATCAACATGTTGTATATCCTTCTCATTTGGTAATTTTAATGACCACATCTTAAATTTATTCAAAAGCTTTACAACTTCAAATGACTAAACAACAAACTCCTCTAAATAGACACAAGACTCAAACTTTCTTACCAACATCAACACTAACTTAGACTCTTTACCCTCTTTTTCAAATCTCTTTTAGCCAAAATATACAAAAGTCTTTTCTCTGAAGGTTAAATGGGAGAAATTATCTTTTGGAATTTTTCTCTTACTGATGGTTTGGCTGGTCTTAAAATAATAGATTTTCCATTGTATCTAAAAAAGTATGTATTTGATTTTACATATTATTCACATCCATAGGAAGAACATGACAGCATATATGGTCCTCATAATCTATAATTTTAATCGGAACCAAGCATCTCTCATTAATAGATAGTGTAGTTTTATCTACCCATGCACTCTGTAAGATTTAGGATGAGGCTTAGATTTCAATCCTAGTTATTTCAGTCTTTGAAACAACATTTATGGAACTACCCCTATCAATGACACCTTTACACATGAGGTTAGCACATGTGAAAATGCCGGCATGCTTCCAATCATTCATAGAATTAGGCATAGATAAAATATATCTAATGACACTTACATGCACAATATCATGTTGATTCTCATCATACCCTAAATCCAGATTGTCGAGTTTATCTAATGAATCAACAATACAATCTATTTATATCTCATCATAATCCTCAATTGTCTCAACTTCTATTATAAGAGTCCAATGTTGACAGCGTGATGCAATATAACCCTTACCATGATATCTAAAACATTCAACCTCTGAGACTCTAGGACATGAACTAGATGCAACATTGGAGCTAGCACTTCCAAAGAATTTTTGGACACGGTTGTTACTATCATTACTATGTGAACTCACCCTTTCGTTAGACATTAACCAAGATGTGTATCTAGTTGTCAAGGTTCCCCAACTTGTTAAGTCAAGCATCTAATGAGTGGAGACTTTTGATATTTCTCAAGTTCCAAAACCTTATAAACTGCATCTTTGAGGGAGTATAGGCATGTAAAACCAGTTTTCATTTTAGTTCAGGTTTAAGACCACATTTAACACAAATCACTCACCGTTCCTCATTAATCTAACATCTCAAGACGAGATTATCAAATTTATAATAGCACTCGATGAAAGTCATGGTTCCTTACCTAAAACTGATTCATTGGTCCTTTAGTTGGTCTTTGTGAAAATGGGGCAAATATTTCAATATCAATTTATTTTTCATTTCAGCCCATTTAATGAAATGTGCCTCTCTACCCTCTTCTATGTCCCTCTCCACACTTAACCAGTAATGTTGGGCAGATCCTATCAACTTCATCTTTGCAAATAGAATACACTACATATCTATCATGTTGTACCACTCAAAGAATTTTTCTAATTCAATTATCCAATTGATAACGATGTCAGGACCAACTTGTCCATCAAAACTAGACATATCGACTTTGAACTTTTTTGTATCACGTCATTCCCAAGGATATGCATACGGTTAACTACCATATTCTATTGTGGTTGACGTGAGAAGTCTTGTACTTGAACTTTATTTTGTTGCCAAGATTTAGTCACATTTATTTCTCTAATATTTGAATAACCTTCTAGGTTCTTAACTCTGAACTTTCTACCAAGACCTCTATGTTGAAGGTGCAGTCTTATAAGACTAATTATGCCTGTTGTGAGAAAATTGACTTACATTAGGTTCTAGAAGATTTGTCTTTGAATCTTCAATAGGATGTTTGTCTAGATGCTTTAATATGGACTGAGTTTGGACTTCTAACTGCATTTAAAACTGGTTTTATAGTCAATATTCTATATGAGACAAGGACTCAATGAAATTGGCTTGTTCTAGATATAAGTTCTAACATTATTGATCTAGGAACTCATATTTTTCATTTAAGAGATCATAAGTTTGGGACCACTTTTCAACTGCACTTACAAGTTGTGTATTGGTAACAATGATGGGTGCAACGCAAGTGGTTGAAAATGAACAAATGATGCAATTCTAAAGCACAAATCGATTTTACTACAATATACGAATTCACCAAAGCGAGCATAATAATGAATGAAAAAAAAGGATCCTAATTTGAGGAACAAATAAAAGATTAATTCAAGTTCAAGTGGAAAGAATATACCCTTTAAGAAGCTCTAAGAACCTTTCTCAAATCTTATGTACCAAATTGCAATTTCTAGAAGAATAGATTTTCTTAAATATCTAAAAAAGGGCTTTTCTGCAATTATCAACAAAGAGGGCTTTTCTGTAATTTCCAGCACATATCGTTGTTTTGCAAAAGTTCATAATGGCTAGCTTGCAAAATTACCAAAACGGGCCTAACTGGAAACATAGAAAGTAAATGGGTTGTTTGGAATTATGCAAAATGGTTTTAGTTTCAAACAATGAAATAAGAGGGGCCTGTCTTGATTTAAAAAAAAAAAAAAAAAAAAAACACTAAAATAACCCAAATCCCTCTCTTGCTCTTCTTCCACAAACACTCGCTAGAGGCAAGAATGGAAGTGCGTTTCGATACTGACTTGAAGTCGTCAACGGTAACTGGTGATGGCGTCAGACAAACAATCAGACAATTCGGATGGCACAGGTGGTGATCGATGACACGACTGGAGCCTCCTAACTTTGCTAGAGTAGCCAAGCTTAAAAAAGGCACCGACTAGGACTTTTGAAAAATGATTTTTGACACTACGAGATTGCCATAATGGAGGAAGAAGACTTCCAGAAGGATCGAAAGTGAAGAAGATGACCTCAAAGATGGATTCCAATGTCATATGTCACCAGTTCTAGAAGCAGAAACTTCGAAAGAATGTTCCAACACCTATTGTGAAGTTTCTGGCTTGAAAGGGTGCACTGTGGCTGCTGAAGATGAAGAAGATGGCATCAACAATGGTTTCCAATGCTTGCTACCTTTTTTCCAATGCCTTGAATCATCGGATTTGATCTGAGCCACCTCAAGATGGCGTTAAAAAAAAAGTAGCTAAGTTTCTTCTGTCTTCCATAATCACTGTGTAGATGATTGGAAGGTGGCAGTACCAATTGTAGAAGAAACTTGTGGGAGAAAGGGATTCCTGTTTCCACAATCAAATTGCATACGTGGGCTACCCCTTCACACATGTAGTGCAGCACACATGTATTGTAGATGCATGTGAAAAGGTTTGCTCAGTCAGATTTCAACAAGAACAATTGAGAAAAAATTTACCAGGTTGGCTCTAATTCTAATTTGATGTAGAACGAGTATGAAGAAAAGGGGAAAAAAGGAGAGAAAATCCTTTTAAGGAAATAAGAAGGGAAGAAATGGGAGAGATAGGGAAAAATTTAGGAAAAATTAGGGCAAATAGAAGCAATAAATTTTAATCATAATAGTGTTAACAAATCCTAATACAACCTATTTATAGACTCAAAAGGAAAATCCTACGAATTTGCGTAACAAATAAAATACAAAAAATAATAATTTAAACCAAGCATAATGCTTCAAAAATTCCCAAATAAAAAAAAGCCCTAATTTTTACAATTGCGTCTAAAACAAGTACTAATTGGGCGCACATCACAATCTCCATCAACTATCCACTTTTGTATAACCATATCCCTACTTGATGGATTGGATCATTAACAACATGTTAATAGGTTAGCAAATGTAAGAAGTACATGGGGAAGCCCAAGACTTTAATCAAGTGACATAGCTTTAAGAAGGCAAACTCGTCTAAAGAGATAGCAATTACCAAAGAATGACAATGGAATGTTCAGATTCTATTTAAGATGTGTTTGATAATGGGGAAAAAAGGTTTGAAAACTTTTTCAACTTTTTACACACCTTTTGATGTGATTTAACATCTTAATTACCTAACAACCCTCATTTTTTGCATTATTACTTATATTTTCAATCATTATTTCACATTTTTTATACAAAAACTGTCTTTATTCATTTTATTTTTAATCATTATTTTCTATCATATCACATCACTCTCATTTTTTTCCCTTTACTTTTCAACATTCCTTGTTTTCCCACATATTTTCGCCATTACCAAATGCACCATTAGCGGACAATTTTGCCAACGAAACATGTCCTTAAAAATCTTTAACTATGAATCACATTCCAAACATAGGACTTAAATTAAATGTATTTAAGTTAACAGATATTTTGAAACATCACTTTATTAACTTGTTAGTTCGAAGTTTTAATAAAATGAAAAATAAGACATTAAAACACAAGCTATTTCTGAAGCAATTTACCATATCTATATGGATAATGGTACTTCCTTCTGTGGCAGGATGAGCATTAACTTTAGGGCAGCCATCTTTTACTCCAATTAAGTGGGAAAAACGTTTGCGGTAGCGACTTCTCCAGGTTCCTATAAAATGCAGCCTCGACATCTGCAAAACCAAAAGAGTTTTAAATAGATGACAGACACTTTGCCACAAGACAAATAACATAGAATTTCACAAATATTGCATGGAATGGCTATTCATACAGGAAATTTCTCTAGGGATGTGATAGCTTAACCATCAATGTGATGATTGATAGACCCAAGGACCATTAAAAGATGACGATGCCAGTGTCATGCTAGCACACGAAAAGCAACTGCACTCCATAATCTCCAAGTGAGGCTTTAGATTTGTTTGGTATTTATTAAGGAATCAGGGTAATGACTGAAATATTTTAGACATCATCTAACAAAGTAAAGGCACTAATGCATACCAATTCAGGCAAATAAACATTATTATTTCCTTATCACCATAGCTATTTTTTGTTGAATAAATTAGTTCCTGTAGAATATCTATTTCTATTGGCTTTTATGGACCACTTGATTGATGGATATATTAGGAAAAGTTGGAAAAAAGGATATTTAGGCCACCTTTGGATCAAACCAGCTAAGTCTCAATCTGTAATGGTCCCAGACAAACTTGTCAGGCCAAACTTATGCCTACTTCATAGGGCACATTCAAGCTTAGCTCTTCGGACTTCTGGGATGGCCACGGCACTGGTTGAAACTGGCCTGTTACACACATCTGACAAACGCCTCTTGCCCAAAGGCAAGGGCATCAGCGATTATTATCCTTTTGAGGCACATGAGTGATCTAGTCGTCAGGAAAGCAGTCAAACACTGAGAAACTTCATTATGACTGCTGAAGCATGTCATGATAATGAATGTGTTCTAAATGCTGGACCTCATGCTAGGTGGTCATTTGTTAGATGACTAATTAAGAATCACCAAAGACATCTTAAATTTAAAGCTAGCTCAAGGCCCTTAATGAGAACCTCATATTCGCATTCTTTGTTTGTATGCCTCATATTTAGATAGTATGAATAGGGTAACATATCTTTGTGAGATGATATAAATACTTTACCTATCCCCTTGCCTGGTTGTTTTGAAGTGCCATCAAAAGTACATTTGCCTAGGCCAGAGAATACGGGCAACCAGAACCTCTTTGTATGGCAGGCAGCTTCAAAACTATGCTTTGCTAATAGATTTTAATTGTTCATCTAAAACGCGAAGTCATGACTGAATAAGCAATGCCTGCCCATCCTTTCAATAAAATTGGCAGAACCACCCGACAACAGTTGCAAAGTGGTCAAGTGCAATGGCATTTCTGCTTTATCCATGCGCAGCCGCTGCCAGCACTGAGTCAGGTTTTCCAGTGGATGTCTTTGTTTACAGTTGACTACTCTGTTGGGGGCCTCAAATTCCACTTGGATATCAGACCTGCTTTTCAGTCTGTGTTTTCTCACTGTTGCTGTAAGTGGCATGATAAAAATAGTTCCTTTCAAGAGTAAAAATGGTACTGATAGGCAAAGCCAATGAGATAATTTCCTCGCTTGTCCTGGTGAGCATGTAATCATCTTATAGGTATACCTCATATTTAAAGGATGCCATTTCTTTCTCTACTATAGTTCAAACTTCAAAGAAAGGCAACACTGTATTACTGCCCAAAAATGAAATACTGATTTCAAGTAAATGGGAGATACTTTAGTATGGACAATAAAAAAAAAAAAGCATTAGTATAACTTTACATTTCCAGTATTAAGGATTTTCCAAGGATGAAATTTTCAAGAAAACATCGGAAGAGCACTCAGAGATAAACAATTTACCTTGAAATAGTTTTCAATGAAATTTGGATCACCAAGAGTTGAATGTTGTAGTTTATAATGTTCTCTTGAATCTGGTTGTTCTTTTGTATTTTTATTGTCTAAAAAGCAACTTCTATTTGTGGCAGAAGGACTTTCTGGACTGGAATGAAATGCCTCTTTGATACTGTACTCACTCTCCAGGCCACTGGAATCTAGATCTGATATTCTTACTCTATGCAGAGTTTCAGGGCAGGCAGATTCTTCAACACACTCACTTTTAGATTCTCTGAATTCTCCCAGTTCAGTCAACAACACATTATTAGTTGCATTGGCCTTTGAAAATGAACTTCCTGTCTCAAGTACCTCATGGGAGTTCATGGAAGTTTCATTATTACACCTCAGGTTGCTTTTGAGAGAGAAGAAGACAGACAATGTTTGCTGGTCATCTGTTCCATTCAAAAGCTGTGCTAGTTGGTATGGAGCCCCTGGAAACACAAAATGTTATCAACCACTTGTAGTGCAAATTGTGCACCAGCGGCCATAATTGAGTTCTGTATAAGCATTGGTTCTAAGGAATAATTAAGCAGCTAATTAATTGATACCATTGATGTATTTCAGCTACCAATGCATTTATGCATATGATAGCGAGATGCAGAACTAATACGGGGAATGGAAGGAATAGAGATGAAGAGGATTAGAGGAAAGAATAGAAGAGTAGAGAAGAAGTGACAAGAGATTTAGAGAGGAAGATTGGAGAAGAAATCAAGAAAATTAGAAAAAAAGATAACTAGTAAGAGCTGAAAATATGCTTTCATTTTTCAATTTGACACTCTACCTTGTGCTTCAATGGCCATATTTGTGGATGCACATTTATATACAGCCATTTTGTGCAACATTTGATCTTCCCATGCAACATAATGCATCCATCTTCTCATGCAACTGTAATTTACATTAAATTATGTATTTTCAATTGAGCTTGAATATCTAAATTAAGTATTTTTTTTTAATTTATTGGTTAGTGCACACCATGTAAAATATTTTAAAGCATGAACTATTCATTTACACAAAAAAAAATTTGATGTGACCATTAATAGCTAACATGAAATAAACCAAGAACCGACAACAACCATTAGTAGGAAGGAAAAACCGATACACCATCATTTAGATATACAAAGCACAATATAACTATACATTCTTGTTTATTTTATTTTTCCTTTTTTGAATTTTTTATAATTTTTTATTCCAAAAAAATTATATCCGATACAGGCCCATATAATCCCAATGCCAATACAATATGCTCATTTTGTAGCAATTTTTAAGGAAACTGATACGGCATTTGATACTAACATTCAAAACCATGTTCTTCCCTTTTTCCCCCGATTGAGAGGATCTGCCTTTTTCTTCAAAAGTCTTGCCCCTTTTTCATTGACATAGGATTTCTTGTCCTACACTAATTTGATATTAGAGCAAGCCTAGTATTTTTTTCCTTCACCAATTTTCGTCTATTGCACAAAAACAAAATCTGATTTTTGCATCAACTACATCAGCCACTAAGACACCATCTTCAAGTTCATACAACAACATATTGACAATGGGTTCCATGCCATCTCCGTAGTCAACCATGGGCCATAGAAAAAAAGCAGTCGATGCCCATTGCAAATCTACCACCATCCTGTTCCAAACAGGATTCCCAAATAGCTTTTTTTATAGTTATCATGTTTGATCCAGTGGGTATGAAATTATTACCTCCTTATTCCATCATCAATGATTTCAGGGAAGATGGAGCTACTGACACCTTCAGCTGGGGATCTAAGTATCGAAGAAGATATAGAGGAGAATTGGAGAGAAGACTAGAAGAGGGAAATTGGACTAGATAGGGTGTAGAAGGATATTATAGAAAGTAAAAGTAGAAGGTTGGGGAAGAAGAATACTAAATCTAGGGTTGGAGAGTAAAGAAGAAGGATGTAGAGAAATGTAGAAGGGTTTAGAAGTTTGTAGGGGGGAGAGAGTAAGATTAGCGTAATAACGTGGGAGCTAATCCCAATTCCTTCTCTACATAGCCTTATATATCCAAGTCCCAAGAAGAATTCTAGGCCCTCATTCCCATGTGGGACCAAAGCTAGGTATAAGGTAGAGTAGGGTGTGGACTCTACGTAGCCATATAGCCCAATACAAGTAACGTACTCCATAACTCCAACTACATTCATACCCCTTCCCCATACCCAAAGCTATCCCATCATTCCCCACCCCTTGGAAATAACCTTATCATCAAGGCAGTGGAGACAGAGGAGAAAGTAGGAATCAGCATGTGGCACACAATCATTTTTCTACCCAAAGAGTCAGCTATTGGCAAATAAAGAAGAGGAAATGAAACAGGCTGTAAAAGGGAACTATCGGATCCCAAAGCAATCAAACAAACTGCTCAACCACACAGCCCATAACTTGCAAAACAATAAGGAGTGAGACAAGCAAACAGTTAGAACTCTCCAACAGAAATGAGTATGCCATGCACTATCTACAACAAAGTCACATTGAAGCTAAAGAATATAATTCTCACAAGGAGTTTAAAAAGTCATCAGCCGATCAATGAGCCCACTCACTATGTGAAGAAAAAAACATACTATAGTCACCATCTACAACAACAGACTATCATCTTCAACCTGTAAAGGAACCGCATCTTGTGCCAGGGGTGCGGGTGCCAAAGTCTATCACTTGATGTTCCCTCTTGTAATGGGGTCACACTGTCACCTTCATGTTGGCTCTATCATAGGAAATTGTAGTGCAGCACTACCCTGGGGTCGCGAAGGTAACTTAGCCAACTTGGTAGATTCCAGTTGTGTATGATTCAATGCTACCAATGCTCTTCAATAATCAAATCAAAAATGTAGTAAGGAAACAAAATCAGGCCAAGATGGAATGTCATAATTGCATTTAGTCAATTCACAACAAAGGGAAGCTGAACCCTCAAGGTGAGAGGAGGCCGATTTGACCATCTCATCATCCATCATGTGATGAAAGCGAAAGTAATTTTTGACTCTCTCAATCTAAGTGGTAGGGTCACCATGAGAGAAAATCTAGCAAATCCTAGCAGCCTCCATTGATGAAGGGTTGATGTCAGATCCGAGTCATTTGGGATTCACAGCATTGAATTCAGTTCCAAATGTCCCTCGATTGTTTTATCAAGATGATCCCTCTTGTTACCTAATACTTGATTATAAGACTCCATTTGACTCTTATAATAAGCCACTACAAGGCCACAATGTTAAAATGGTCCAATCAACTTAATTCGCAAAGTCGTCCAAAGAACTGAGAAAATTGTCCAGAAAGATGACCAAATAAGCTACTTAGACCCACTATAGTAAGCAATGGACTAAGCATTTGGCCAGCCACCTGTGCCCCTTGAAAGTGTAGACTTAAGTGTTCCTAGGCCCAAAAGATTAAGCCTAAAATGAATGTGGTTTCAACTAGTGTTCATAAAATCATTGGCAATAATATCATTTAGGTCCCCGCCAATACAATAAATGAAATAAAAAAGAAATTATCTATAGTTTCCCATAAATATCGATAATATCAAAGATTATATTGATTTTATCAATTTATCGAAAGAAAATGTCAAAATTATTGTGAGAGCATGGGAGAGAATATCAATTCGGACATCTTGCCTTTTATCCCTTTGACACCCATTTTCTCTCCTCGATACCTCTATTCTCATACAATATAGAAAGATTCAAAGCTGAAAATTTCTAATTTTTTGACATTAAATGTAACTTTTTCATTCAAACCATTTTCAACTAACTTTTTATTGTTTGTTTACTTTGAAATTAATTTCTTATAACACTTTATGCATTATAGCTTCAATTAGTATAGATTTTAATTGCAATATGTAATAAATTTTGCAATTTTAATTGAGATTGGGGATGAAGTTGTCATGTTGGGGAATGCCCAAATTGTTTAATTCGTCCCAAATTTGTTGTTAATGTTATGAAAATTCCTTCATAGGCAATAACATGATAGATTTAACAATTTTCAATGATTTACAGTTGAGAAATCTATATTTTTTTAATTTGACAAAATTAGTGATTTGGGGGAAAAAATAAAAATCTAAAATAATATGCAAATGCATTGTTTTGATACTAATAGAAAGTTAAAAGAAAGCCTACATTGCTATTTTCAGCATGAATTTCCAACCTCACAAATTTTTTGTTATTAATTTTTTTAATTCATTTTTATTAAAATAAATTAGTATTTTAAATTGTATTTACTATCCCTTCTATTTGTGTAATTGTATTTCTTATATATATTTCCATTATTCATTCAATGGTGGCTATTTATTCTATATTTTTGTTCAATATATGTATTTATATTTATAACAATTTATTAAAAAGTTTCATTGAAAATTTCTTAATTTTTCTCTATTTTTCTAATTTTTTTTGTATTTTTCTGATAAAATTCCCAGAAAAAGGATAATATCTCCGATAAATTCAATAATATCTTTTTTTCAAGTCACCAATAAATAGATGTTTATCAATATTACAAACACCGATTTAAACTGGCTAGAAACTCACTACTAACCCAACTTGAACATATAAGCAAGCTGAAATTTTTCTAAGAATTGAGCAGTTACCAAGTAACCTACTTTGGGACCCTCAATCAACCATCAACTGAAATCCAAACCAGTGATAACCAATGTTTATAAGAACTGAACCAGTAATTGAACTACTAATCCATTGACTGGTTGGTAAAAAGTACAAACCAGTTCAACCATTTGTTTGAACCAGTTTAAGCCATAGTATTATTATAATATAGAATTAATTTTAATTTATAGATTAAGTAAATTTTAATGGCATTAATTTTAAAATTTATATTTTGAAACAACTCTAAACTTAATGGACGGATAAGACTTTTAATTTAACTTGAAATCAACGATAATTATATCATAAGTGTAAACAATGCTGTGCTGCTTCATCATCTACCAAAACAACTCTTCTTCGCATTATCATCTACCAAAGCAACTATGTCTCTTGTTTGAAGCATTGTCGACTCTCTCCTTTTACAAGGAGATACTTACCTCCCTCCCTCTCAATCTGCATTTCTCAATCTTATCTTCGGCTTTTCCCATTTGAAGAACATTGGCATCTGAAAACAGGTAAACCGACTGAACCAGTTCAACAGTCTAGCAAGCAACTTAACAGTTCATCATGGGTTTTTAATGGAACCATTGATCAGGGCTGATCAGATTGGACAGGTCATCAGTCCCCAGTTGGACTGATTGGAATGGCCAGTCCAATCCGGTTTTATAACACTGGTGATAACCAAGGTGTTTCCAATTGCTCACATCAAAGAAAAACACGCTTTTTTTGGCTGTCAAAAACTGCTTTCAGAAGCTGATCAAATGCAGGCCCAAAGTTGGCAAAAACCCATTTTTCATACCACAGCCAAAAAAATTCTTAGTACCAGAAATCAGCTTGTTGGCCCCAGTTTAGCTGAAATTTCCAACCATCTAAACCATTGGATCACTCATATGAATTGTACTTGATGAAGCCAATACTAATGGGAGCAAAATCCAACAGAAGGTACCCTTGATCATGGAACTTTAATGGTCCAGATTGGGCCCAAACTCTGCCAAAAATCAACTTTCAGAACTCAACAGGTCTGCTTTGGCATTCCATCATGCAATCTGAACCACTCCTTTTTGCCAAACCAACTACTAGAACTCCATCCCTGATCTGCTAGCATGCACTCTCAGCCAGTGGTGGACCACACAGATCACGAAGAACTGTTCAAAACCCACGAAGTTCAGCAGAAAAGCCTATTTGAGAAAAAATCCCAAGTCCAAAATGCAGTTATCTATTCCAGTTTGGCCATCAATTTAACCAATCAAGATCACAAGTTTGGACATCAAACCATGGCAGCAGTAAGAACATTCTTTAAGGAATTAGGGCCCAAATGGTTCGAACAAAAGGATCATATATTCAGTCATGGTCGATACCCACTGTTTGATCCCAAAACGGAGTGTATGACAAAACACAAAACCAAGCAAAATTAGGAATAGAATGGATATGTAAGTGCAAAAAGAGAATAGCAGTGAAAGCACACAAGACAATAAACACAAAAGGACTATAGTGGTTTGAGCCAACTCAATACCTACTCTACTCTCCAATATATCCCCAACCTTTGGTTCCACTATACACTTATTAAATCGCGCTTCCCTTGGTTTTATCAAGATCACCAAGAACTCTTACACCACCTGGTTTCTCCAAGCTCAACACCACAACACTACTACGAGAATCCCCTTCCTTAGTCGCAGAAAGCCCAAACACCCAAAAGAACAAAATATGCAATGTAATGCCTCTTAGTTAAGCTAAGATGTACAACATAAAAGATCAAGGGTAAAGATCACTCCATGAATACGAAGTGATTTCAACTCCTCTAGTGTTGGATTTAATATAGCTTGAAGCTCGTTGAATTTTCGGGCTTTTTGGAATAAATGCACTTAGAAGCTTGATTGGGTCTATTGTAAATGCTTCGTTTTTAGCTCTTAGAACTCTCAAGAATCCTCTTTCTCTTCAATGGAGTTTGTATTTATAAGTTTCAAAAAGGTTCTTGACCGTTTGAAAGAAGATCATTGAAAACTAGCCATTACATCACTACTTGGATTTACGACCGTTTACGATGATAGATCCTTGGTATCGTAACCTCTCCTCTGTTGAAATCCTCTATAGACATTTGCAGGCTGGAAGAGGTCTATAGTCTCCTTTGTAGCTTCACTTTGTAGAATATAACCGTTGCAAAGATCTCAACAAACCTCTTTGGAACTTTCATCAAACCTCTATGGACGTGGCTTGGAACACCCAGCTAGGCAACGAGTGTGATTAATCCCTATCACCCTAGGCTCTCTTTTGTGAACTCTTTTGTCGGTCCTAAGCTATATAGTTATGGTTCCAGCGGACCTGACAGACCTTTGTAACCTTTCTCATCTCCTTTGTGGGACTCCTCTATCACTCGAAATCTTAGCAAAACTTTATTAGCTTAAATTCAAATCATATACAAGTTTTGTTGTCATCAAAACTACACATCGAGACTCAACATCATAGTAATGTGATCAAAATGGGCACCAATTTGGCTGCAAATCCAATTTGTTCAAGAAACAACTACCCCAAGAAGACCAAGTTCAGAAATCAAGTTCAAGGGCTGATTTGCACTTGAATTTTGCATTCAAAACTAACATAATTTTGTCCAATTACAGCATTTTGAAGCTTGATATACCATAATCTATTACAATCAGAGCTTAGTGTCTATAATGACAGCTCATTAATCAGATCAGCCACCAAAGCCCAAATGCCACTATTGGAAAGTTGCCAAAAATATTTGCAAGTCCCAAAGATCATCAAGCAAGGACAATTTCGGCCCCAATTAAAATAATCTAGGTTGGCCAAACCAATGGAACTTCCTAGGCATTTAGCGGCACGATCTACCAACTTTCAATCCTTGCAGGTAGTGGTCCACTTAATTTCTGACATTGAGCAAGTGGGCACCAAAAAATTACACCATAAAGCTGCAACTAATAGGTTGAGAGTTTTGCATGGAGGATTGCTTGGCCAACTTTTGGCCAAACCCCAATGTCATCCAACCCCTTTTCTCCAGCGAGTACCACCACAGGCAAATGTCCCAATTTCTATTTTTGGTGACTTTCATGCCCATTACAGCCACCCTCCTATAGACTAACAGCCAAACCAAGCCCAGTACTAATTCAATTGTAGTTTCAGGCAGCATTTTCCAGAAGATTAGAATGCTCCCCCTCCACCGATGGGCTTGCTTTTCAGCTGGAAATCAGCACCAAACTAATCCCCTTTCCACCAATGTCCAGATCAACCTATCAGCACCTCCTATCTATCCACCTCTTGGCATTGTTTGGCCTAGAAAACTCCAGCCCCAGTTTTGTTTGTGCAACCAGCCGCAACCCAAATTCTCCACAAATCTGGCTACCCATGCAAGTCGCCAGCCACAAAGGCTAGTGAAGTTTGCAAAGAAACACTGCAGAGTCTCATTCCTTCATCAGCAACACCACCCTTGCCGGATTCAGGCGATGGCAACTGAAACTAAAAATTGGCCCAAGTTCTAGCAGGTTTTATAAACAACCGCAAAACTCAGTGGAAACCACCGATTCATAGCTGGATTCCATTTGAAAAGTCTACTGTAAAGTGTAAACTACCCAAAAGGGGGGCTTAAGTACAAGCCAATCAGATCTCCTTTCTCAATTACAAATTTACCAGCTGTTGATGCTCTCTTTTGACAGATGATTAATAGTTACAAGTTGAGTTTACAAACATCTTTTCTTTACAGATTACAGAGAACTTGCAAGCAATTCAACTGGAATCCAACCTCCACACATTCTCCATCAACAGTCAAACATCCACAACCACAATAGAACCACAAAACAAACAGAAATCCAAGCACCCACCCAAACTCCAACTGGTAGCAACACTTCAACAGAGTCTACGGTAGCCACTTTCCAGACCCGATTATAACCAAACTAATAATCCAAACAACATGAGACCAAAGCAGATTAACAGAGGGTAGCAGTACCTTGATCCCACAGCGATTTGCATCCCAAAAGCACCAAATGAGGCAGAATTCCAGCTCTGAAGAGGCCTACTCAAAGAAACATCGAAGCAGCAATTATCACTTGAAAAAACTTTAGATTTGGATCTAAATTTGATGATGACCCACCTCCACTTGAAGGTCCAAAGGGCTCTGGTACCAAATAATGTGATCCCATCTTGGGATCTAAGGATTGAAGAAGATAATCAGGATAATTGGAGAGGAGATTGAAAGAGTAATTGCTTAGAGTAGAAGTTTGGGGAAGAATAATACTAGATCTAGGGTTAGCGAGAGAAGAAGAAGAAGCATCTAGAAGATAGCGGGACAAGGGGGAGTAAGAACAAATGATTAGTTTAATAATGTGGGGACTAATCCCAATTCAATCTTCACATAGCCATATATAGGAAAGTACCCCACTCTAGGCCTTCATTCTCATGTGTGAGTGGTACTAACACTAAGTACAAGGTAGAGTAGGGTGTGAGCTCTATATAAGCCATGTAGCCCAATACAAGTAACATGCTCTATACCTACAACTACATTCATATACCTTCCTTATACCCAAGGGTATCCTATCATAGCGCACTGCTACCATCGGGAACCCATTGCTTCCAGCGAAGTAGAAAAGTTGTACCAAGCTTCTGATTGCCCTTCCATCACAAATCTGGCATTACAACAATCATTTGTTTCAAGTTCAGTACTTTGCCACATTACAACAGTCATCTCTTTCAAGTTTGGTTATCATCAAGAGCAAGGAGAGTTTCTCATCTCCATTTGGATCTTCAACATCAACTTTGACATTTCCTAGTGTTGGAAATGATTATAGATGCATTTTGGTGGCCTTTCATCTAAAAACCAACCTCTGTTGCTTTCAATAGGAGAAGACAGCCATTGAAAGGGCTTTTTTGGGGGCTTTTGACAGTTAGCCCTCTCCAATTTCTGATTTTGAAATTAAATCCTTGGTTCAAGATTTTCATAAACTCCTTTGGCTTTGGACTAAATGCCGTTTGGTCCTATCTTAGGATTTTTACAAATAAGCCCTTCATGTTCCTGAAAGTTCAAAAGGGCCTTGAGTTTTCATCTTTGTAAAAAACTTGTTTCTTTTTTCGAAAATTAGAAAAAAACAGTTCTAAAAAATCAGAAAAAAAAACAAACGAACTTCTTTTCCAGAAAAAAGAAAAAAGAAACTTTTTGTTTTCACCAAAAAATTGAAAACATTTTCAAGAAAACATAATCCATTAAAAAAAAATCAAATTTTTCAGAAGATCATAGCAACCCAAGGCCAAAAGAGTCTTAAAGACTTTCTAGCCCAAACAGCCACTCAAACACAAATCTTAATTATTTTTTAGGCAAAAATCCTACGGGTCTTCAAGACTATAATGTGGAGCAAAATTCATGTAATGGACAAACTCCAGAACCTACAAGTTCTGTTGGCATCCTTCCAAATCATGTTCATTTTAGCATAATCCATTGCTTGTACTTGAACCTAAAGAATTGACTGATGTGAGATCTTCACCAGATAATCACTGCCAAAGCGAAAAGAGCCAACAGAAAAAGTTAGATTGATAGCTAATAAGAAGTTATTTGAAGATCCAGTTAAGATTGTTGAAGATTCATATATGGTGGAAATTTTAAAATATGAGAATATTGAAATTTGGGGAGACTTGAAGGTAAAGATGTTTAAGTTTATTCCAAAGGTTAAAAATACTTTACTAGTAATAAGGCAAATTTTTAAGAGTCATCAATGACGGTAAAAGTAGCAACACAATAAATCGCATTTTCATATTCTCCATTGAAGAATTTGAAGCCTATGAAGCATATGTGAATAATCAGTGATAAAAGAAGAATGAATTGATATTTTCAGAAGTGTTGTCCAACAATTGAGACACCAGCTCAACATGTTAGAATACATTGACAATTCTTACCAAAGCCAAAGAAAACATGTTACAAAGTTGGAATATGGCTGACATCTACCTCCAAATTCAGCATGAGTTATTCCAAACCAGGGAGACTGATGGAGAAAAGGATCTTAGCAACAAGATTGATGAATACAATTTAGTGTTTATTCAAGGTTTATTTGTTTTGCATATTTTTAATGGATATTTTATTTGCAATTTTAGGTATTTAGTTGTTTGATTTGCAGTTTGATGTATGCATCAAGTAATCTAAGCATAAATCGACTCGATGAATGGTTTAAATTTGTATTTTATTTATTTATTTATTTGGCAATTTATTTCTACAAACATTAAGAGTGTGTTAGGATTTTCTTGTTTTCTAGAAATAGGGTTACTTTGTAAGAGATTTTAACTATGATTGAGTTATCGAGAGCTAGCTTTCTATTTATTTCAAATTCTTTGCTCTAAATTATCTTTTTTTTCTGCACTTTCTTTTTTTTTTCCCCATA
>JAYJMB010078776.1:53035-67195 GCA_036873735.1 Pouteria campechiana
GCTAGCTTTCTATTTATTTCAAATTCTTTGCTCTAAATTATCTTTTTTTTCTGCACTTTCTTTTTTTTTTCCCCATATTGAAAGAATCTACCTCTTTCTTCCTTAGTCTCTTGTCCTGCATTACTCATGCTCAGGAAAGCCCATCTACATTATTCTTTTAATAAAGAATGAAATTCCTAAAGCATGCTAAGCATGTTATTCTGTTGGCATAACGCTAACAAGTGAGGTTCTTTGGTATGTGAATTGCTCATACCTGTAAAAGCCCATATGCCACATTTTGTTGATAGAGAATTTGTAGCAAATACAAGGAAGAGCTTTGGTTTTCCAAACTCTCCAATGCTCCAAGTGATGGATAGAGAGATGTTATTAAAACTATATAATGTACACATGTTAAGGACAATTCAGCACTATAATGACAAGTCCAAGAGGTGCATTCAGAACTAAGGAATATCAAGTTGGTGTCTTTCATTGTACCGTTATTATTCCAAGCAAAGCTTCTCAAATTCTACTAGATATTCTAGTAAAAAAATAGTTAGGCTTAATTGGTGGAATCCACCAAGCAAGCACAGTCCATTGTGGATCTTAGAGATTCAGATGTATATATCTAGACCTCATTCCAGACCACCTCTCTAAGGCCACCCAACAAGAATATCAAGTTGGTGCCTTTCATTGTCTCATATTTTTCCAAAGAAAGCTTCTCAAATTCTGCAAGATATTTTAGTAAAAAACTAGCTTGCCTTATTTTGTGGAATCCACTAAATAAGCACAGTCCATCGTGGATCTTAAAGATTCAGATGTATATATCTAGACCTCATTCCAGACACCCTCTCTAAGGCCAGCAAACAAGAATATCAAGTTGGTGTTTTTCCTTGTTCCGTATTATCCCAAAGAAAGCTTCTCAAATTCTGCTAGATATTCCAGTAAAAAACTAGTGTGCCTTAATTGGAGTAAAGCCTCCAACCAAATCTCATTGTGAGGTCATGGTTGTACACAATTCTTAGATTAAATTGCTAGCCAATCTGGTATTGCTAGCTATCCAAATTTTGGTTGCCCACTTTCATAACAACCAGAACCAAAAACTAATTTTTTAATGGTCACTGAGCAATCATAGGTTATGACTTTATAGAGTCCAAATGCATGCTCAAAATCCACACTAATCAATGCTCACCACACCAACTGATCAAAGATTGCAGAATCTTGCTAGCCGAACCAATCAGACAACCACCAATCTTAGCACATGACTTGATCTGGCTTCAACACTATAGTCATTGTTTGTTTGATGGATTCAAACAGTACAATCACTTCCTTGGATGTGGCCACCCTACATAGCTCTGCCGCCCATGGATGTCAACAACCTAGCCAATCGCTGATGTTGACTACAACTTTGGGAATTTGAGTTACTGCAACCACCCATTGTTACCAATTAAGATCCATTCAATCAATCTGGATCATTCTTGTAAATGTAAATGATGTATCTGATATTGTAACAGGATGTCATATTAGTGAAAATTTTATTTGATATTGAAATAGAGTATGTTATTATCATCATGGGGTGATATAGATTCTGGGTTGTAGGTGAGTTGGAATAATGTGATTGATAATCATGTTTCATATTAGAAATTGTTGATATTGATATTAGAAATTTATTTGATCTATGTATATCAGGTTTTAAATCTAAAAAATACAAGGTAGACAGCCGAAATTTTGGCAAAATTTTCCTTAAAAATAGAGAAACAGTGGAATTATGGGAAGACTTCCCTTAAGAAGAAGGGAAGTGGTAGCATCCCACATCGGTCCTAGTGTGACGTGGTGAAAACGCATAAGGTGGGGGTGTGGGGCATTACAGATGGTATCAGAGCCCAGTAACTTATCTATGTGATAAGTTCGCTTTGAGTGATGAGCCCAAAATCATGATGGTAATAACTAGTGAAGGGAATAGAAATGACATTCTAGTACAAGTTGATGAACCCATGCAAACATGAAGTAGTTTAAGGGTTTTAAAAAGACGAATCTAATGATATGGTGAGTCCAAGTCGTAAGTAGGTTGATGAGACATGTGTCTCAGTAAAGATGAATTGCTATGGTTATGTTGAAAGAATGTGTTTAATTGGGATAAATATGAATATGCTTGTAATAAGTGTATGCATTGGTGCATGAGTGCATACTGTAGTGTCATGAATTTGAAATGCTATGAATTAAGTATGACATTGTGAATTGATAATTGATGTGATAAGATTAGTATGATGCATGATGCATGCATGAAAAAGGAATGTTAATTTTGGATATGTGTGATCTTGCATTTTGATGTGAGAGATTGAATAAGAGATAGTATGATAAAAGCATGTATAGCTTAAATGTATGGAATTGCATAGCATTGTCATGAGTTGAGTTGCTCATGTATTGAATTAATGATAAATTCCTAATGTATTCTGTGAAATGAAGTATGAAATGTTAATGAATTATGTGAAATTTCATATGTGTTGAATTGATTATAGTTGCTAATGAATGATGTGAAATGAGCATGCTTTGATAGCATAGATATGATGTCCATTGGGTAGTATAAATAAGCTTGAGCTTGATATAGTAACGTCTGGCAGTGAGTTGGTAGTAAGTTCGTGAAAACCACCAGTGTATAGTGAGTTTGTGGGAAGCTCATGAAACCACAAATACATAAGTTGACTGGTAAGCTTAGAAACCAATGACTTGATGGTCAGCTTGTGAAAACTATAATTGTATAATCAATGAGTTGGTGGTTAGCTCGGAAAAATCATCATGATAGTGTCCAAGGCAACAATACACCTGAGTCCCTTAGTAGATGGAGATGGCAAAACCTGAAATCTTGAGTTACAATGATGGCAGGATATCATAGGCAGTACTAATGATGCTTCCATGAATCCAGCACCTTTATAGCCGAGGGTACAGGGATAACCAATTATACATTGAAAAAGGGAAAAAGTGGCCTGTGTGGCCTAATATGAATACGCCCGAATGGCGTGATGGCCCGAATGGCCATATTGGATATGCTTGAATGGCGTAATGGCTCAAACGGCCGTATTGGATATGCCTTGGAGGCATGGCCGACATAGCTGGATATGATATGGAGGACTGAAAGGCTTGGGGCTTGGCATGGATGCATGGATAACCCGAACATGAGGTGACACCCATGTAGGGTAGAGGCCCAAATGGCCTGGGGTTGGGTTGTGATGCCAACCGGTATGACTTGACGCCCATGTAAGGTGGAGGCCTGAATGGCCTGGGATTGAGACGCCTGAATGTCAAAATAAAAGAGGGAATATGATAGGTAGTATGAAACATAGATAATGTAGAGTTAGTAAATTTATGGTTGAAAATGATAACGATATCTGATTATGGATGCCTTAATGATAAGGCGAGATGCGATTAGAGTGATAATAGTCATGATAAGCTAAATTTATGCCTTAATAGTAAGGCTGATTAAGTAAGAGAAGATACATACCAATGTAGGGATGGAAGGTTGTGTATGTATTTATATGTCAGGATGTGAGATTGCTATTATAGTATGTGTGCATCATGAGTATACACTCTAAAGTGATAAGTTATTTAAATGTTTGTCCGTGTATGATTGGATATCATGAAAGTGTTGCTAGGAAAAAGTATGAATAAAAGACTACATTGTCATATATTGGGTCATTGTGAAGTGATGTACAATCATAATTATTGTGAGTAAAGCTAGATGAGCATTGTGAATAAAGATTATGCGAAAATGTCTAACCATGAAGATAATTATGGTAACTTCTTTGGAATTGTTGATATTATCTTGTGTATGAACGGTTGCTTTTATGTGGATCATATTTTGTAGAATGATTTGAGAAATGATATGAATCAGGTTGGTACTTAATGATAATAAGGGAAAGTTGAATAAGCCAAACAAAGGGCTTTGTTGTATCTTGTCTTGAGATGGTTATGGATCTAATAATGTATAGAAATGTTTAACTCTGTTAAGATCAAATGATGATTTTATCATGCATTGACATAGACCTATGTTCCAAAAGTGAAGTGACCTATGATATATGTGTGGTTTATTATGCATCATGTGCATGACCTTGAGTTGGATTAGTTGCATGCGTAATCATTTGAGTAGGACTGTATACCATGGCATTGTCATTGATGGCTAGATTAATTGTAGGTATATTATGTTGATTTGAGTAAGTTTGTTATGAGCATCTTGTGTATAAGTTATTTGTCTTATGGATTAGATTATATGATCAGTAAAAGCTCCCTTGCGATGTGTATCGTGCTGATATGGATCCGCAAGATATAAATATACATTTGTTAGCTTTTATGTATTAGAGTGCGCAACGGAAGCATGATATGAATAAAATATGATATGATATTTTGGCATGTAGACTTGTATTTAAAGTTTTGAGGACGAAACCTTTTATAAGGAGGGAGATCCGTAACACCTGGGGTGTTAAATTTTAGGTTTTAGTAGCAATGTGATAGAAAATGAACTAAAGTGTAAAGTTTTATTTATGGGACAAAGTAATTGAACATGATTCAGAATTATATGAGATAAAATTTTGTACTCTGATGATGCATAAAGAGATGATTAAATATGTATTTTAATGTAAGAATATATGAAAAATATTATGGTTTAAATATATGGTCAAAATATATGGCAAAAAAGGGGAGAAAATTTGCAAAATATAAGAGGAGCCAGTGAACTAGCGCTAGCGGCGCCGAAGCAAAGAGGAGCTAAGGAGGTGGGTAGACGGACAGGCGTCGCGGCGCTGGTCGGTTATTTATGTCGGAAAACTGACTTTTCGACACATTTTTCATTCCATTCTTCACCTGTTCCGTCCCGTTTTCTTCTTCCTCATGCCCTAGCCCCGTTATGCTCAATCCCTTATCATTTTAGCTTAAAAAATCCTTTGCTTGAGTGATGAATCCTTGGATCGCTAGTTTAGATCCAAGTTTTGGTCGTTTTGACGGTATATGAGAAAGGAAATTCTATTTCCTGCAAGTTTTGGGCTTGGATTCTTGTCCATGGGAAAAAGTCATGCCTGAATATCAAGGTAAATCACTTTTTCCCATCCAAAAATTTTAGTTTTGTAGCTTTTCATGAATAGTGGAAATATGGGGGAAAATGATAGATTTCTTGTATTATTCATGGGGGAAACAAATTAATGGATTGATTATGGTGAACTGGACATAAGAATTCATGAGTTTGGATTGTTAGTGATGCATGTGGGCTGTGAACAGTGATTTTAGGGCAAAATTGGCATTGAACGATGAAATTGATAAAGGAATGTGATTAATAACTGGATTTCAATGTTTGTGACATGATTTGGAGTGGATTAAGTACGATTATGCATGAGTCCCTGATGTGAACAATTAATTATGAATAGTAAACATGGGGATTTTACATAAAAACGTAATTATGCTTAGTTTAATTGAGTTATAAGCATGATGAGCATGTTATTAATATAAATGTAAGATTAATGACGCTATGGGTTAATTATGTATGATTGGGGATGAAAATCCCCTAACCTATGTTGTTAAATCATTTATAAATAAAGGATGCTTACCGAAATGTTAGATGAAATGAATTAACGGCTTAATTGATTTGGTTTTAAAATTATTCACATGTTAATCGAGTTGTTTAAAATGTGTATATGGTAAGAAGTTAAGGTTACTTGGAATACCTTATGGAGAAATCATTACTTAGAGTCTATGGCATGTTTGAGAAACTGATTCCATGAAGAAGATGGTATAACAGTTAAATCCATGGTAGCCTGACTCTGGCTATGAAACAAACATTAAGATAATGTATGAATATGATTAAGGAAAGATTAGAAAAAGAATGAAAGCTAGATAATGTTATGGCTAATGATAAAGTGCAGCTATACACTTGAAAGTTATATGAACCTCTTAAAAGCCGAGCATAGTTCACAGAAGTTGTAATTGACTACTTGGTATGCTTGAGTGAAATCGTCTTGTAAATGATGGATAGTTACTCTAGACAGGATAATCTGAGAATGATGAAAAGGCATGGAGCTTTTGGAGTATATAGTGCTTCACTCAAGGTAAGTAAGCTATCTTCCGAATATATTATAGAAAGGAATAATGATTATCTTATTGTTTGTATTCAATCGATTACGAGCACATGTATATGGATAGGGATTTTGAAGATCCCATGAATGGTGATTTTAATAGATGTATGCAATAAGGAAATTGTTGAGACTAGTTATGTCTCAAACATTTTGTTGCTATTAAGTAAGCTATTGGGGATAGAGAATATCCCAATTATGCCAAGATGCATGTATTAATGGAATAGTAAATACTCCATGCTAGTGTATTTGTAAAAAGACGATAGTATATGTTGATGCCTATAAGCCATAAATTGATATGTGATGCCCTAATGGCACAGATACAAAAGTATAAATATGAGGGGTCCATAGTAATGGTATTAGTGGATATATAGCGCCTGGATAGTACAGATATGTTGTGCCCAGAGTGGCAAAGGTGTGAAGTGCCTGAAAGGCACAATTGAGGTATTGGTTTGAATATGGTGTTAATGTGTATTGCGCTGGGATAGCACTATTCTGATATGGACTGCTTGCATAGCTTATGATATATATATATATATATATGTATATATATAAATCATATGATTGAGAACATGCTACTATATTTATTATTGTTTTCTATTATGCTTACTTACTGAATTTGCTCGAACTCACATATGTTTATTATATGTTTTTAGCTAACAGGTCAGGTGAAGACTCCCAATGGTGGATTGGGATTGGTGAGCATGATTAGAAGAAGTATGATGGTATAATAAAATGTCGGGATTGGAATCCCTTTTGTATATTTATATAGTTGTATAATAGTATTAAATTGTAAATGATGAATCTGCTATTGTAACGGCATGTCATATTAATGATAAATGTATGTGATATTGAAATGGAGTATGTTATTGTCATCATGGGATGATGCAGATTCTGGGTTGTTAGTGAGTTGGAATAGTTAGTGAGTTTATGGTTAACGTGATTGATAATTATGTTTCATATTAGAAATTGTTGATAATGATATTAGAAATTTATTTGATCAGGTTTTAAATCTTGAAAATACAGGGTAGACTCTACCAAAATTTTGACAGAATTTCTCTTAAAAATAGGGAAACAGTGGAATTATGAGGAAACTTCCCTTAAGAAGAAGGGAAGTGGTAGCGTCCTGCATCGGTTCCAGTGTGGTGTGGTAAAAACGCATTGGTAAGGGTGCAGGGCGTTACAGTGGCCCACCTCAATTAAGGCTAACTGACATGATAATGGCCCTTTAACTGGCCAGGGGAGATCACAACTATGCTAGCTCCAGCCATGTAATGAAACAATGATATATGTTGGGTTTTGATGAAAAATCAACATACTGAAAATACTCTCTTGATATCTAATGAGTTTAAGGTGAAAAGTGTGCTAGAACAAGGTGATAATAAGCAAAACAAATGAGTTTCAATTAAAAGAGGAGCAAATAGTCTTATACTTCATCACACATCAAGTTGTAAGAAGAATTACATAAGTTGGAATCCATTTTATTCAAGTATTGGGGCTCAGTCTTTTTATCAACTGACCTCAGTGTATTAAGCTTATCAACCAAGACCTTATTCGATAGACTCAGTACACTGAAGTGTGTTTACCAACCTTCCAGGGAGTGCAAGTTTTCATACACCAACCGAAACCTCAGTTAATGAGCTCAATAGACTTAGCATGCCGTCCAAGCTGTCGGGAATTTCAAGACTTTTTTCGTGCAGGCGAGGTACATATGGTCAGCCTACTAAGGGTACCTACTAAGGCCTCAATATGTAGGCTTTGTCTACTAAGGTGTGTCAACCAACCTTTCAAGAAGTTCATCCTCGAGTGTTACAACTTCAGCTCATAGGCCAAGTATAACAAGGCTATTTACCAAGAGCTCAATCGGTAGCTTAGTATACCGAGGGTATCGACTGAGGTATATTAGAAACTAGCCGTTTCAAGCTCGGTCATTATGTCAAGCCTACTCAGGTTACTACCGAAAACTCAACCTACAAAGTATTGACCAACGTATTAGGAAGGAAATAACGATTGAGAAATTTCTAACATTGAAGAACATTTAATGCTTCCACCAACTCTCCAAAGACTGAATTTTAATGACAAGCTAAAAAAGAAGCGAAGATTTTTGTTTTGGAGGTTAATGAGCTTTAATTTTCTCATCCAACTCAAGTACTAATATTTATTACAGTCTTAAAGTTTCTCAAGTACCTCATCTTACCATAGCTTTCAAAGTCATTTGCTACAATAATCTTGGAGAGCATCCCTATACTGAAATTTCCATCTCTGTAACTTTTATTTCATTGTAATTTAATTATTCTGATTGTGATTCCTTGGAGTGGTATTAGAGACCACTTTCTAAGAAGGCAAAAATAGGATATTGGAGTTGTGTGCTCATCACCCTCGTTTTGGGCATTTGTTTATGCTCCCTAAAGCTAGAATCTAAAATGAAGTATTAACTTCATATTTGCATTCATACCTGTAATTAGTGGAACCCAACGCAAAAGGAATGTTTGCTTTAAAAGAATGGAGTATGTACCAAATTCAGCCGAACCACTATACAGCATTGTGCTTATACTTTTCCTCTAGCTCTTTCTTTATGCTTGTGCCTTTTATTTTAGTCTGCGAATTAATTTAAAGGGAATTTAATCTTAGATGAGGTCTAGTGCATTACAATTTTAAATATCCAATTCAACCCTCCCCTTTTAGATTAAGCCATTTATAAGGACTGGAAAGCTACCTTCAAGAACATGTGCAGAAAAAGGAATTTTATCCCCTATCTCCAACTCAATCAGGTATCTATAGGGCGATCCCCCTCTTTTGTTACCTCCTTGCACCTCTTTTGTTACCTTTTTCCAGAACATGCACAGAACAAGGAATTTTATCCCCTATCTCCAACACAATTAGGTATCTACAGGGCGATCCTCCTCTTTTGTTACTTCCTTGCACCTCTATTATAGAGGAATGTGATGTAAGACCCATCTAGATGCAACCTCCTTATATGGCAAGTGATCTTGGATGTTGTTGCCCTACCGAATTTCCCTAACGGGGACTACGTCAGCTAGAGTCCTTACAAACATTGCTTGTCCCTTAAGCAAAGCTATCATATCCCCTAATTTGTCACAACCACCTTGCAACAAGGTGCTTTTGAGATTCTACTTGCATTGGTCATCAATCCAATCAAAATTCTCCCAATAGCAGGATGCCAATCTTGCAAACCTCAACAAATTGCAAATTCCCTAACAAGATTAACAAATTATAGTCCTTTTACAATTCCGTTATCGAAGAAAATCCCCTTACACGTAATTGATTGATCTTGATTAATCGAGCGACATAATTAAGATCAATTTACAATTCTTCCTTCACCCCCACAAAACTTCATAGAGTAAACATGAAAGGCGAAATGAATTCTTGATAGAATTTCCAACAATTGATATTCTATCCAAATCTGATCACCTCAAGTCCCCACACACATCCAAACCCCAGAACCACAATCAGATCATAGTATCACACAAAGCCACTTGATCATTCATTCATAGTCATTCCATATCATTCTAATTATCGATTAAGTAGTCCAACATCACAACTCGTCCTAACCACTTACATACCACCAATCAATATACTGACCACAAAAAGAATCCAATCTACTGCAGAGCACAACCAAAACATAGAAAGGTTTAGAAAGTTGCCTTGGCCCTTCACCCATCAACAGTTCAACATGTAGTTGATTAGAAGGTTTGGTGTAGCCCACCACAAGCACACTAGCAATCATGGTGCTCTGATACCAATTCACTGTATCCTCCCAATGGGATCGAAAGAGAAGGAAAAGGAAAAAAAGAGAAAAGAGAGAGAGAGAGAGAGAGAGAGAGAGAGAGAGAGAGATAAAGCTTAATTCCATTAGAATTGGTCACTAAGCTGTCTAATCCTTAATGTCCTAAACCCTTATGAGGTTTTTTTGTAACTGAAAAACGTCATGCCATATAATAACACTAACTCATGGCCTCCATCATTTACCAATAAAGTTCCATGATAATATTAAAATTATTGCTGATAAAAATGATGCTTGTCAACGATATGACAAATACTGGTTACAATGAGTTAAGAGCCTTAGAGGTAAATGCCTTCGAAGAGGCAGTAATTTCCAGACATCAAAACTTGAAAACCAATAGAAGATCATTGCACCATATGAAATAGTTATAAAGCTTGACTATTTAGTGGTTTTTAAGGCTCTGAAGGAGAAGGAAAAGAAGGAAAAGTAAAGCAAAAGGAGCTAAGATCCAAATTTCATGGCTCTAATAAAACCAAATATTAAATATAGAGGTTTTATCCATAGTTGTTAAAGGCGCAAAGGAGTCCTAGAGCCTAGGAGTAAGGTGAACAAGCAAGGCGCGCCCCCAAGTGAAGCAAAGCGCACATTACATAAAAGTCATAAAAATATTTATAACACCTTCCATATGTAAAAATCAAATTTAAAGAATTAACATCATTAAAAAATAAAAAAAGCATATAAAAATTGCACTATATACATTCATTAAGCAAAAAATAAATTAGAGTTTCAAGATTCAACATTCAACATGTACAACTCAAAGTCTCAAAGCTAAATATTCACTTGATTTCTTGGTGAGTTTAATTTTGGAACCATCCTATAGGACTCAGCTTGTGGAGATTTCCCAAGCAATTTACCTCGATGATTTTTTAAGGTTGTACTTATTTGGACAACAATAAAAGATAGAGAGTATGATGAAAGGTATAAAAAAGAAATAGAATGGTGTCGATATAATATGGGATATTAAAATCAAATATAAAATAAATAATTATTTTAAATAAAATGGTGATAATAATTGTAAATATAAGTGATGACAACAAAAAAGCAAAATTATTAAATATAGATAAATTTTACATATAAAGAATGTTAGAAATTTGAAGGGGGCCAATGAATTTTAATGAGATGATTATGAGATATATGCATATAAGAATATTATCAATACATGATTCAATAATTAATTAATGCATTTCCTGTGCCATCATACACCAAGATTTATCGCTTAATGCTTTGATTTTTTGCTTGATAATAAACCATCTGATAGAAAAAGGATCCTAGCTCCTACACTCACACCCATGTGCAAACAAATGACCAAAGTCACCAAACAGAGGATGCCGACACTTACACACAGAGAGGGGAGAAAGATGCATCCAATAAAAAAGAAGAAACAAAAATAAAAATAAATAATTACTTATGGGCAGCAATTGGATCTCTAATCAAGCTACAACAACTTTCTTTCTCAGTTCCGTTGATTTTTTATTCTTGCACTTTCAACTCTCTTTTCGAATGAGAATGGAAAGGGAAAGAAGATGATAGAAAGGGAAAGGGAAAGGAGGCTGATGATGACTTTGTCTCTAATAGCAAGCCATAGGCAACAGGAACTTGATATCCCTTTTTGATTTTTTTTTCCTTGTTTTTGAACAGGAATGGGAAAGAGGAAAGGAGCCGATGGAAATAGAAAGGGGCTGTTTGGGTTTTGTAGCAGCAGAACCTTCTTTGAGAAGTTTCCTCTTTTTCTTTTATGCTTAAAAGTTAAAATAGTGCTTGCTGAAAGGCACAGGGGGCGTGCGCCTCATACATGGATAAAAGGTGTGGAAAGGCACCCCTTTGATGCGCCGAATGAAATGCGCTTCGCCTTGGCCCTACTAAGGCACTGTAGCTGCACCTTAAACCGCCTTGCACCTAGGCGCGCCTTTAACAACTATGGTTTGGTCAGGATTTTCTTTCACCTAAAGTAAAAGAAGATGTATTAAGATGGCAAAAGATAACCCTTGCCATTTCTTCCTATCACTTTTACTCAAATTTTATCAAAGTGGTGGTATCTTGTTTGGATTAGCACATGAACACTAACTATGACTTCATGCATAAAAAAATGATGGACAAAGACCAAAGAACTTACAATTCAAAATTTTATTAGCAGCAACACAGTCCAAAACCCAGGTAGGTTTGACAATTGGGAGCCCACCACTGAATGATCTGCATTGAAATATAAACCATATATAAATTGCAGTACTGGCAACAACAACCATAAAAGAAAATCAAATATATAAACCAAGGACATTGGAGGTTGAAATACAGGGAAACTTGATTATAAATCATGCAAATCAATCCCATTCACAATCATAATACATTGACCAAAATCTTTCAAAAGTTTCCCCAACCGTCAATGAGCTACCGGAAAAGCAATGCATTTGGGCGATCTTGACCTTCTCACTAGTGACCAGGCAATGAACAGATAAAGGATGTGGAAATTTACACGATGGATGAGCAGAGCCTCAACAATCAATCGATCACTCATCATGATTCAGGAGGGCCCAACAAACAAGCCATTTTGAAACAATCATTCTAATTAGGAGTTCCTCAGTACCCAACAGGTAGCCTCAGATTGAATAAGACCAGATGTGATAGCTTTCTCTCACTAATTGTAACCATTTTTCTGGAAGACACAATTGGATGAGCAGAAGTACAAATGGAACTTCAATTGTACATTTACAAGTAACATTTGTGGACATTTAAATGTCTATTAATCAGACCATCCAATCTGAAAACTCAGCAGCCTGTCGGTGGTAGCACCCGCAAGGTCATCTGATGTCGTTCAGCACTGGCTGGTGTACATCAATGACAAGACAAGCCACAACTCTAAACCTTTCTGTTCACCTCACCACAACGACAAGAAATAAGACCAACAAGAAACAGAAAATAATGAAAAAAACCTCAGATTCTTTATTTTACTGTCTGGAAGATTGCTACAGATGATATGAGTCACAGAATGTCTTGAGAAGTAATTCTCAAAGCGACCTCCATTTTTCAACATGCACTCTCGAAGCTCCTGCACACCAGAAACGGAAAGATATTACAAAAAATTAAGAGAAAATTATCATAAAGAAAAGTACCAGAGCAAAAAGGCATAAACCTGACTGGATGGAACAGTAAATCCATCAACAAATATTGAGATCCCATGAAACAGACCATTCCTAACATTTGAGTCACCAAGGGAAGAACTTGAACCATCGTCATCAAACTGATCCCGGAGCTTTCTGTTTTTCTCTTCCACGTAACTGCAGTAAATCAAAGCATTTGATTAATAAAACAGCATGACGGCCTAATCATGTTTAACTTGTCAATAACTCCATGCATTGTCAATCCAAGAGATGAATGAACTTCATTCCCCAGATACAGTTATTAAATTAGTCAAGTCGTCAAACTACAGCACATTTTGCTAGGGTTGTCTTCCAGGGAAAGATCACATGCTTATCATTACGAGATGAGGATGTTTCCACACTTATGTGATATACAAAATGAGACCAATCACACAGACAGCTGCTGAAAGATCAACGAAAACATCCATCGTGCAGGAAACCGATCGAATGACTGGAATTGTCTGGCTAATGCAAACAAGCTAGACAATCAATTCAGACAAACGCAAAGTCCATCTCGTGAATTGAACCAAAGTAGTTGCATCAGATTATTTCACTGGTAAAGTAAGCGAAGGAGATTCTGAGTATGATGCGCAGGAAATTCAAATGGAGTGGAGGAACAAAAAAGAACCTTCCGAAGTTGGCGAAAGGGCCTTTTCTGGCAAAAGATTTGGACGAAGCGGGGGAGTTGGAGCCCCACGCCATTCCTAGGGTTTTCTGATGCGATTTCGACAAGGTGGAGTCGACGCTTTTCCTCTTGGTCTTCTTGTTTTTTTTGTCGTGAGAATGGGAAGAACGAGAAGCGTCGGAGCTCATCTTCTGAGAATAGCTGTAGAGAGGAGTCGTAGAGGACGGAAACGAACCGAGCACTTCCTCGTGGAACGAAGCATTATAGCTCATTGGCCACATGACACCGAAATTGCTGGCGATATGAGAGTCGTTTGATGCAAGTAGCTGAATGTTGTATACAGACATATCGCTAAAATAAAAAAAAAATGCATTTTTAAGTTGTGTTTGACGTGGAACCGAATTGCGTTAATGGCTCTTAGGCTAAATTTATAAAGTGTTTATTAAGAAAATATAATTGAAATATTTGAATAAATTAAATCTATAAAAACTTCAAATGTAAATTTTA
>JAYJMB010078777.1:0-22352 GCA_036873735.1 Pouteria campechiana
TTAGGACCACTTGTGGTCTGGGATGTGAACACACAATTTTCTGATGTACACAGCAAATGTATTCAATTGAGGAAAATCAATAATAATGGAAAAATACTTTGGTCCATTCCAAAGGCGACCAATTCCGGTCACGTCATTCCATTTGCGTTCATTTCTTCCTCATTTTTCTTATTCGATCAAACAATGCCCACATGATTCTGGCATTCTTTTCAGATATATCCCCTGCTACTCCTCTTCTGGGGTATACATCGTTCATAATAACGAGGTATTCTAGCCTGAGGTTTGCATTCAAGTGACTAGCATGCAAATAATTTTCTTTCTCATCTATCTCAGTTTTAGCTAAGTTTGAAAGTATCATTGCCCTTGAAGGCCATACAATCTCCTCTTCTTCTTCAAGAGATTGAAGCAATTCCTTAAACTTTCTTGAGATAGCTCTATTTCTATGTTTCCAATCCATGATCTTTCTGTTTTGGTGTTGAGATTACAGATTAAAGTCCTCACTAGTCTCGGATATAAGCTATCTCTGTAATTGACATAGGCATCCCAACCTTGATATTTCAACCATTCTGATACTTCAAATTGTATTCCAAGTGCTCTGAAAATGAAAATCTTCCCTTTGATTATTCTTTTCTCCTCATATTTTTCTTAGAACTAGAATAATCAAATGAACTATTTTGGAAGATTACCTCTAGAGTATAAGATTCTCGCCTTGCCTCCTTGGTTGTCCTCTATGGTGGAGAGTTTTCCCTTTCCTTTCTCTTGCTTTCTGCACCTTTTGTTTTGACCATTTCTATAGAGGTCTCTAGGTTTTTGGAGCAGAAAATGAGATTTTTTGGAGAAGGCAAGAAGGTGGAATGAGTGAAATGAGAATGAGATTTGAAAGAAGTGAGAAGATGGACCGTCTTCTCTAAAGGAGGGATTGCTGGGGTTTGGAGAAAGGTTTAAGTTTTTTGGAGAGGTTTTAATGATTTCTCCACTTTAGATTTGTTTTAAAAAAAGTTTTTTGAAACACTAATGTATTTCAACTTTGGATATTCCAAAAGGGTCTTTTGAAGAAGATTGATTTTGAATTTCGGATATCAAGATCTCTGAAATACTAATGATACGAATTCTGAAAGGGATCCTTCAGATAAAAATATTTGATCTGAGTTTTTGGATATTCTGAAGTGTTGCTTCGGAGAAGTTTGTTGTTCTTTGGATACTTTAGTTTGGGCTTTCAGAGACTTTTAATCAGGTTTTGGAGATTTTTGTTTAAGGCTTCAAAAATTCCAAAGTATGAAATCTAACTTAACTCCGAGCCTTGTAATCTAGATTATGGATTTTAGTTTTCCCATTAACTATCCTTTTGACCCGGTAAACAGTATTATTACCAAGGTAGATGAATGAATATGCATTTATGTCCTTTTTATTTTATGTTTTATATAGATAGAAGCTTAACTAAAATTTCAGAAAGTAAATATGGCATCATCAAGGTTTTCTACAAATCAAGTTCACTACAAAAGAGAGAATGATCAATCGGAGGAGTCTATTAGAGTTTATTTTTTGAAGGAACAAATAAAATAGTTGAATGTGGAACTAGTTTATGCTAGAGGATACAACCAAAATGTTGATCATCTTCTAACAAAGGGATATGCAGCATATGATAAGGCAATGGAGCGCATGAAGAAGCTTGAAGAAGAATTGGCAGAGGCTAATCAGCGTATTGAGGAGCTAGAAGTTGTAGTAGATGTTCTTGACGATTGGTTGAATACATTTTTTTATTATAATAAAGATATTATTATGAATATTTTATTTTAATGAATTGTGCATTTTATGCACTTGGATCTAGTATGCTTATTTTTCTTCTTATCATGTTGAATCTTTCTTCTAATAATGGTTTTGTGAAGATATTTGCTAGTTGATTTTTTGTTGGGACAAATTCTAAGCTAATGTCATGATTTTGAACATGGTTCCTAATAAAATAATACCTAATTTTTATATGTTTAGTTCTGGAATATAGAACTGGATTCTTGGTCAGATGTATAGCACTAGTATTATCACATTTGATAGGTATATTAAAAAACTTAAGGCCAAAGTCTTTTAGTTGCTGTTTCATCCATAGGATCTGTGCACAACAACTAGCTGCTGCTATATATTCAGCTTCAGAAGTTGATAATGCAACTAATCTTTGTTTCTTAGAAAATTATGAAATAATCATGCTTCTTAAAAATTAACAAGATCTTAAGGTACTCTTTCTATCTATTTTATATCAAGCAAAATCTGCATCTGAGTATCCTATTAAATTAAAATCTAAACCTTTTGGATACCATAATCCAAGATTAGGTGTATCTAAAAGATATCTAAATATTCTTTTTATAGCAATATGATGTGACTCTTTTGGTTCCGATTGAAATCTAGTATACATGCATACACTAAACATTATGTTAGGCCTACTAGTAGTTAAATATAGTAGAGATCTTATCATGCTTTTGTAAAGTTTTTGGCAAATAGACTTACCTTTTTTATCTTTATCCATTTTTATTGAAGTGCTCATTAGAGTCCCATAACTTTTTCCATCTTTAATGTTGAATTTCTTTAGCAGTTTTTTTGTATATTTAGCTTGGTGAATGAAAATTTCTTCTGTTATCTGCTTATTTTGTAGTCCCAAGAAGAAGTTGAGTTCACCCATCAAGCTCATTTCAAATTCTCCCTGCATTGTCTTAGAAAATTCCTTACAAAGATTTTCATTAGTTGCATCAAATACTATATCATCAAAATATACTTGAACTATAGAATATCCTTTGTTGCATACTTAATGAAGAAAGTAGTATCAACTTGGCCTCTTGAAAAGCCTTTCTTAACGAGAAATTTGCTTAGCCTTTCATACCAAGCTCCAGGAGCCTATTTTAAACCATAGAGGACTTTCCTAAGTTTGAATACATGTTCTGGATTATGAGGATCTTAAAACCTAGGTCGTTGTTCTACATAGACCTTTTTATTAATGAATCCATTCAGAAATACACTCTTGACATCCATCTGATATAACTTGAAATTCATAAAGGATGCAAATGTAAGATGCATTATAATGGCTTCAATCCTTGCTCAGGAGCATATGATTCTTCAAAATCAATGCCTTCCTCCTGATAGTACCCTTTTGCTACTAATCTTACTTTATTTCTTACTACAATCCCAGATTCATCTAATTTGTTCCTAAAGACCCATTTAGTTCTTATAGCAGATTGATGAGTTAGTCTTGGAACAATAGTCCATACATTATTTCTTTTGAACTGGTCTAATTCTTCTTGCATAACTGAAATCTAGTTTTTATCTTCTAAAGCTTGTTCTATGCAAGTTGGTTCTATTTGTAAAATAAAAGCAAAATTGTCACATATTTGGTGATATGAAGATCTAGTTCTAACTTTGTCATATACATCACCAATTATCTAACTTTCAAGGTGATTATGTATAAATCTCCAATCTTTGGAAAAAATATCATTACCTTCATTGTTTACCTCAGTGATGGATGGTTCATTTTCTGTTTCTTCTTCATCCATCTATGTTTCTGATTGAGAAGGTTCTCCTTCCTTGTCTTGTATTTTCATTTTCTCAACTGAGGTTGTTAGTTCACTTATCTCATCATCAAAATCACTTGACCTCATAGAGGAGTTAGTATTTTCATCAAATTTTACATAAATAGATTCCTCTACAATCTTACTTTTCAGATTATAGACTCTAAATGCTTTATTAACAATTGAATAACTAAGGAAGATGCCTTCATCATATTTAGTTTCAAATTTCCCTCAATTTTCTTTATCATTGTTGAGAATAAAGCATTTACACCCAAAAGCATGAAAATATGATATATTTAGTTTCTTGACATAATATAATTCAAATAGAGTTTTGTTAAGTATTGATCTAGTAAAGATTTTATTAATAATATAACATTCTGTGTTCATTGCTTCAACCCAAAAATATTATGGGTGACTATATTCACTCAACATTGTCCTTGCCATCTCTTGCAAGGATCTATTTTTCCTTTCAGCTACTCTATTTTGTTGGGGTGTTCTTAGTGCAGAGAAAGTTTGAAGAATTCCATTATTTTCATAAAAATCAGTGAATCTATGGTTTTGAAACTCTCCACCATGATCACTCCTTATGGCTACTATATGAGAGCTTTGTTCATTTTGTACACATTTGGAAAATACCTCAAAGAATGAAAAAACTTCATCTTTGGATGCTAGAAACATTACCCATGTAAATCTACTTAAGTCATCTATAATGACATATGCGTAATGTTTCCCTCCAAGGCTTCTTGTTCTTGTTGGACCAACTAAATCCATATGTAACAATTGAAGAGGTTTAGTTGTGTATATTTCTTTGTTTGATTTGAATGATTCTTTTACCTGCTTGTCTTTCATGCAAGCATCACACAACTTATTGTCAAATTTGAGCTTTAGTAACCCAACAACTAGATATTTATTATATAATCTTTCAATTGGATTCTTGTTTGCATGTCCTAGTCTTCTATGCTACAACACGGGTTCATTTTCACTTACAAAAAGACTTTTAACTTGGATATCACATAAATCCACCAAATGCATGTTTCCATGTCTCTTTCTAAGAACTACAACTGAATTTGTACTATATAAAATAGAATAAGTATGAGATTCAAACACAACTTTGTAACCATTGTCACATAATTGACTTACACTCAAAAGGTTGTGTTTCAATATTTCTACAATAAAACATTTAAAATTGTAATAGAGGGAGGTTGACCAATTTTACCAATTCCAACCAATCTACCTTTTCCATTATCCCCAAAAGTAACTATTCTTCCATTCTTAGCTTTAAGTTCAATGAACAACTCCCTTTCTTCTGTCATGTGTCTTGAGCAACCATTATCAATGTACCACTTACTATTCTCTATGGCTCTCAAACACAACTGCAGTAATAAATTTAAGTTGTAACTTTTGGTATTCATTTAGAAATGGGGCCAAGTGGATTAGTAGTGGAGTATTTTGGCATTCATTATTTTTTAGGTGCTATTAAACTATTTTCTGGATATCTAGTTGTATTTACAACTTTAGCAACTATCTTAGGAATTTAAATCATATTCTGTTTGGCTTCTGACTTTCTTTTATGATTTTTTTTTCTCTAGTTTCTTATATCTTTCTTTGTTTTAAGTTTGAACAAGGTAGACGTTAAAGTTCTTCTAAAAGCGTGATTTTTTGCTTTAATTTGCTCAAGCTCTATATTGATATTTTGATCAGTTTTGAACAATGTGTTTTCTTGTTTTAATTTAGAGCATTCATTAACTATTCTTTTAAGTTCTCTTTTAGTTTTTTTGTGTTTAGCTTTTAATTTTTTGAAATCTGAATATAGTTCTTCTAATAATTTTTCAATATCAAAAATTTTAGGTTTCGAATTTACCTCATCATTGTGGATAGCCATAAAGCTTATTCCAATATGATATTCTTCTTGATCCTTTTCTTTGGAGCTAAGTGAGCTGAATTGAGCTTCATTTTCTTCTTCTTCTTCACTCAAGCTCTCTTGCATCATGTTTTCCAATATCTCCCATGTAGCCATTGCTTTCTTCTTCTTTCCAAATTTCTTGTTATTAGAAAAATTCTTTTTATAAAGTAAGAGTTATACCTTTTCTTCTTGTCTCCTTGCTTTTGGTCTAGTTCTGGGTAGTCAAACTTTATATACCCAGGCTTGTTGTAGTTGTAACAGATTGGAACTTCCTTTTTCTTATCTTTGCCTTTTGAAGTTTTTGGAGTTGTTTCCAAATCTTCTCTTTTTGAATATGTTTCTAAATCTTCTTATTATCATTGCTATATCTTTATCATCTTCAGAGGTTGAGGCATCTTTTAAATATTTTTTATTTTCTGATTCTGCTTGTAAGGTTATTGTTTTCTTGCCTTTAACTTTATTTGGTGCTTTCTGCTTCATTAGTACTTTATGGGCCATGAGTGATCCCATGAGTTCTTTTACTGTTATCGTCGTTAGATCTTTTGCTTCTTGAATAGCAGTCACTTTAAGCATCTAGTGTGTAGGGAGAGATCTCAAGATTTTCTTTACCAACTTGGTCTCTTCATATTTTTCTCCTAAGCTCTTTAGGGTGTTAGTGATTTTTTGAAATCTTCCAAACATTTCAGAAATGTTTTCTAATTTCTTCATGGAGAAGGCTTTATATTCTTGCACTAGAAAATTTATCTTAGTCTCCTTTACCTGGTTTGGACATTCCTGTGCTACCTAAGTTTGTCCCAGATTTCTTTAGCAAAAATTTTTTTTTCAAACTCACAGGAGGTTAAAGCACAGTAGAGGCAGTTCTTTGCCTTAGCATCACCTTCTGCTTGTTGTATATCCTCTACAGTGTATTTACCTTCAGTGTTGGTAACATTCTTTCTATTTTTCACTACAAGCCACAACTAGTAATCTGTGGTAGCCAAGAAATTTTACATTCTCATTTTCCAATACCTGTAATTTGTTCCATCAAATAGAGGAGGAGTGAAAGTAGATTGTCTTTTAGTAGATGCATTGTAGAATATACCAGCCATTTTGAATCTCTTCACAACAAGTTAATATATTGGTAATCAAAATTTAACTATCAAAGGCTGCTCCGGTACTACTCGTTAGTCCCTTATATAATGGTAGCACAAGAGTGGGAGGGGGGGGGGGGAATTGAGCTTTTAAAACTTTTGGCCTAAATTAGATGATTATGGTGCTGCAAGAATAAATAAAATAGATTACATAATAAATAACACAAGATTTTTATAGTGGTTCGACCCTTCCTGGGTTCCTACTCCACTTCTCTGAATCAGTTTTCTCTATTAAGCTTAGGTTCCACTGATACATTGATCAACCTAATCAAATGCATGTTGGTTTAACAACAAGCTCACTAACTAACTTATTAATTTTTCAAGCTAACCAGAAACTTTCACAACCTGTTGGTTTTCCAAAGCTCACCAACAAACTTACACCTTTTCAACAAGTTTCCTACTTGCTTATCTCTATACATAAACACCAAGCACTCTACTTATGTTGCCAAATACTAAAATAAAATGTATAGATTAATGCCTCTTACTTAGAGGTAGATTTATACATAAATTCAGAATTCTAAGTGAAAGATTAAACAGTAAGAGTAAAAGATTCAAACTCCTTGATCTAGTAGAGATTTGAACTTTGATAGCTCTGGCTGAGTTGTATCTGTTGGAGTTGAAGTTTTGGAGGAAGATTTTGAATGCTCTTCGTATGATTAGCAAAGTTCAAAAAATATTCAATCGGGTTATTTTTTTGCTTTTAAATCTCTCTTTTATAGGTTGAGAGAGATTTTTCCGTTGCTGATCTTGGCAGACATTCAAATATTCAAAAATATTTTTCTTTACCCTATCTTTTGTCTAACATCTGACTTTACTGCCTTCTGCTATCAGTCTGCTAATTTTGTTGTTGACTTTTCCAAACATTTACTTTTTCATGTCAAGTGTTCCGAAGAGATGAGTGAATAGTTGGTGTCTTGACTGATTTTGGATAATCTGACTTATTTTCTTCAGATTTTCCAAAGTGATAATTATCCTTCTTAGTTGCATTAGTCACTTGTTGAGAGAAGTTCAGATTTTCTGAACTTATATTGCCTTTGGTAAAGTAATTTGAAGCCTTCTACAAACATTTTTGAAGCTTAATCAACATCTCTGAAGCATGGCTTAACATCTCCAAAGCATGGTTAACTTCTCCAAAGATTGTCTGAATCTTTTTTGAACCTTGGCTTCAGGTTCTTCAAAGCATGTTGGTTTACTTCAAAGCATTGCTGATTGTTTCTTAAACCTATCTAGTTGTTTCTAAAGTGTCTTGTAACTTGTCTGAAACATTTATGACTTCTCCAAAGCTTTTCAACTTTCTGCAAAGCATGCCGCAACTTGTCTGAAGCTTCTTTATGCTTTTTCTGAAGCATTCTTGATAATTTTGAAGCTCTCTTGATTATTTTTGAAAGGTGTTGTGACTTGTCTGAAGCAATCTTGATTATCTCTAAAGCGTATTGTAAGATCTTTGAATCTTTGAAAAAGACTCCGAAGTATGCTTTGATATTTTTTGAGGTGTTCTTATGACAAGTCCAAGGCTTACAGAGAGGATTCTGAAGTGTGCTTGAATTTGAGGCTTACTGTTTTTACTCATAGACTTGTCCGAAGCTTGCTAATTATCTCTAAAGTTTCTTTGCATTCTTTCCGAAGTGAACTGTAACCGCTCTGAAGTTGCATTGTGCCTTGTCCGAATCTCGTTGTGACATCTCTGAACTATATCATGTCAGTTTTTTGAAGCTTCAACCATTTTCTCCGAAGTGTTCCAATTATCTTCGAGACTGTGCTGATAGATCTTCGAAGATATGTTGAGAATTTTGTAAAGCAATCTAATCTTTTCTGAGGTGCGTTAAAGTAATTCTGAAGTTGCTTCATTTGACTCCAAAGCATGTCTTCAACACTTCAGAAATTCTATTTTCTTAAATTAAGTATATATAAAATTTATATACTTAATTTTTAAAGAGCATTTACTTCATATCTTCCTTTTGGCATTATAAAGATTATTCTCAAGTTGAATGATTTAAACTTTCTGCAATATTCTTGAAAATAAGATATTAGTACCTTAATATTTCACTCATTCTTTTTCTCATCATCAAAACATACTTGGTTAAGAATATTCATCATCAAAATCAAGCTAGATAACATGGTTCAATACTGAATACTCTTCTGGTGGATGATCGTATTAGCTCATTAATGTCACACGAGCTTATCAAGAACAAAAGGGAGGAGCCAACAAAGCCAAAGAAAAGTGTTACTCTGAAAGTGACCAAAGAGAGCAATAGTGATCTGGCATCACAATTTGAAGATGATATGGCCATATTGGTCAAAAATTTTAGAAAGTTTGCAAGAACTAGAAGAGGCAACTCCTCAAGGAAACAGCCTAGACAACAAAAAAATGGCTGAAAGAAAGAACAATCTTCCTACATGCTATAGATATGGTGGGATTGGATACATGTCTCTTAAGTATCTAAATAAAGAAAAAGAAAATATGAACATGAAGGATGGCAGAAAGGAAAAGAAGCACTTCAAGAAGTCTTCAAGAAACCAAGCCAAATGAATGTATGTAAATGATGAACACTCAAGAGGGATAAGCTTGAGTGAGAAAGGTGACAATGAAGTTGGACATCTAACAAGAATATGCTACATAGCTAGATGAAGAATGAATCAAAATATCAAATCACCATCAAGGAGCAATGCACAACGGAGCTGAAAACAGAGGCAAACTCTTACTATTCCTATAGTTCTGACTCTTCAAGCTCAAATAACACTTGTGTCAAATACAAAAAATTTGATAAGTTACAATAATCATATAACTCTGTCTTTAGTAAGTTCGAATCACTTAGCTAAAAGCTTACTAAAAGAAAAGATACTTTGATGCAACTGTCAAAGTAAATTCCATTCTGGCAAAAAGAAATCTATCTCTACAAAAGGAGGTTGGAGATCTAAAGAAAGAGATAGAAATATTAAACAATATGTTGAGTAAATCTTCAATCAATGAGAGTTTGTGACCAAATTTATGAGAATGACAGATCAAACCAGCAAAAAGGGACTTGGCTGTGAATAGTCAAATGATGAAAATTTACAAAAATTTGTTATTTGGTTGATGGTCAAATTATAGTTCCTTGCAAGTGCGTGAGTGTATGACATTATAATATGCTTAGCAAGGTTAGATCACACAGAGAACTGTCATACTGGTTCAATTATGTCTAGTTATTAAAACTAAGTTGTCCTGGATCAACAAGATGAATTAAAGGCAAAGTAATTAGAAGTGTAATGCAAAATAACAACAAACAATGGCAATAAGTAATGTAAAAGAGAATTTAGGTTGTAAGAGTCTGGGTATCTAATTTCACCACTTGATGAAATTCAATGTTGTTGAGATATTGGTATCAATTCAACATCTTGGGTTCATTCTATCCATTGTATGATTATTACTGTTAGGCATCCGGGTTTAAATCAAGTATTTTCTCCCATTCTAATTACCTATGATATGTAGTGTTTTTAAGATCCAAAACTTATAAAGATCTGAATGAACCAAGTAGAATAGTTTAGCATATGGCGTCTACCTTAACCATCCACTCATTCATTCAAAAGAGCATAGTATATAGTTTAATATATGGCATCTACCTTAACCATATAATCAAAGATAATTAAGTTAATTCACATAATTGGTAATCAAAAATTAAATAAATCAGATGACTACATTATACACAATGAATGAAATAAGATGATATTAAATTAATAAATCAACAATCTCTGTTAACAATGAATATCAAGGAGGGCTACATCATTGCCCCAAAAAAAAGAAGCTAGTTCATCCTAAAGACAAAAAGAAAGCTCTCTTAAAAAAGCATGATATCCTAAAGACAAAAAGAAAGCTCTCTAAAAAAGTCATGATTGCAATCCTAAAGACAAAAAGAAAGCTCTCTAAAAAAGGCATGATTGCAGAACTTGAACTTTGTCTCTTGCTCCCTTGAAAGTCTTTGTCCTCTCTACCCTCTCCTTGATGATCTTAAATAACCCAAGCAGCAGGGTTTTAATAGAACTCCTCCATGAATTGTAATTTCTTTATACACAGTAATCCTCTTCTAAAAATAACTCTGTATTTGCTACCCAAAAAGTTTATTTCCATGCGTAAGAAAAGTTCAGCAGTAGACAGAATTATTGTGCAACTTTTTTTTCAAAGATACCTTCTGCATATTACAACAATTTATACATTCACTACTTCTAAAAATTTAGCAACGTATGCCAAGCACTTTGCTTCAAAAGATAACTTACATAATTACAAATGTTGATCATTATGTGGAGAGCAACATCACATTCAGCATCTCAAAATTCTTAATGGCTGAAATTACACTTCTTAGAAGTTCTATAATTCAAAATTTCACTGCTCAAAACTTCTACCATAATTCTGAGCCAATTCTATTGCTTTGAAATTTTCCTGCTCAGAATTTTTGGCATTCACTGCTCAGAACTTCTGAGGTTAGTACTCACCAACTTGGAGGTTCTATCTTTACTTGTTCAAAAGTTTTGTACACTTCTGATAGACTTTTGAATTTCACATTTTTAACTTCAAAAGTTCTTCAAAACTTCTGTCATTACTAATTCAAGCTTCAGAACCTCTTCAGAATTTCTAATAGTTTGGAGTAGCCTTAGTATTGTGCTCATACTTTTTTGTCTGAAATCTAAATCATGTGATTCTTATCCCATTAGTTAGATAATTTTAAGAGATACATCTTTCATGTTGATCACTTTTTATGAGTTCCAAATCACCCTCAAAATATACCATAATTAGACCACAAGTGATACCATGTTCTACACATCAAAAATTTCTATCAGTGAGATTGAAGTCTGAGATAGTTAAACTATTTGGGCTATAACTTCCATATTTCAACTCCAAACCTATGATTCTTAATTTTTTAGATAGATAACTTTGGCTAAAACTTCTATATTGATTACTTGAGTTGAATTTGTCTTTATCTATACTCAAAATGGCCTCTAAGTAACTTTATATTTCATTACATTGCATACCACGACTTCTAATTTGGTCATTGCAGCACTCAATTTTTCTAACTGCCCAAGTCTATTTCAGAACTTCTGAGCAACTTCTAAGATTTACTTCGAAACTTTTGAGCTACTTCTAAAGTTCACTTCAGAACTTCTGACCTTAGTATTTTTCTTTTTGCTTTTGAATTTTCATTTTTTGGCTACTTATTCATTGTTCAAACTCCATTATTTTGCTCCTTTCTCCACCTTGACGTCTTCCATATTTGTTTTCATTTCTTGCACCTAATTATCTTTAATTAGATATAATAAATCGTCATAAAATTTACTTTAAGTAATAACCTAATTAAGTAAAGATTTACTAGAATGTGCTTATAAATCACTAAATTTACATAAAAAAGATCAAAACATATGAAAATTTAGGCATTAAAACCTGATATATTATGAGCTCATCAATGGTCCAAGGGAATGAACCTCATAGAAGATAGGAAAAATTGTCCAAGTACTAGAAGACTAATGAGTTATCCCTGGATAAAAAAACTAGTGGAGTATAATGCATCTAATAAAGTCCCAAATACTTGCTATTTCTGCAACAAATTTGGACATAAAGTATATGATTGTTATGCTAAAAAGATGCAAGAAAAAGATGCTAAGATAAGATGAAAACATAAAGAATGTGCACAAACTTATATCACACACAATTTCACTAACACTATTGGACCTAATACTTAGGTACCAACAAGGTAAGAAGAAAATTTTCTTTGAATGCAGGTAAGTCTCAAAGCTACATCTAGAAATGCATGGTTCATGGATAGTGGCTATTTGAGATATATGACTAGGAACAAGAAGTTGTTCAAAGAATTGAATCCAATGTATGGAGGAATAGTAGCATAAAACAACAATGATAAAGGCCTCATCAAGGGAGTAGGTAAACTTTATGATTTATTCAATGCATACATAGAGGATGTGTTATATCTAGAAGTACTTAAGCAAAATCTACTAAGCATTAGCCAATTATGTGACAAGGGTTACAAAGTTGTGCTTGAACCATCTGTATGTAATGTATTCAGTATAGTTAATGATTTACTGTTCAATAAAAAAATGCATGGAAATAGTTATCTAGTACAGTTGGATGATATAGTTATAAAATGCTTAATTTCATTCAAGGATGATCCATGGGTATGGCATAAGGGGATGGGACATGTTAATATATCAAATATCAAATCTTTATGGAAAAAGGATCTTGTGATTGGTCTACCAAAATTAAACTATGATAAAAATCAAATATGCAAATCTTATCAATTGTCAAAACAAACCAAAGTATCCTTTCATCCTAAAAATAAAGTATCTACATCCAGAACCCTAGAACTATTGCATATGGATCTATTTAGACCATTAGACATAGTCATCCTTGGAGGAAAAAGATATATATATATATATATGTGTGTGTGTGTGTGTGTGTGTGTGTGTGTGATAGTGGATGACTACTCTAGATTTACATGGGTAATTCTCTTAACTAGCAAAGATGAAGCATTTTCAATGTTTTATACATTTTCAAAGCTAGTTCAAAATGAAAAACAAATGTCAATTGTATCCATCTGCAATAATCATGGTAATGAATTCGAGAATAGAAAATTCATTGATTTTTATGATGAAATAAGAATTCACCATAGTTTTTTATCCCCCAGAACTCCTTAATAAAAGGGAGTTATAGAAAAGAAGAATTTGACAATTTAGGAAATGGCAAGAACCATGTTGAATGAAAGTAAATTGTCCAAAAGATTTTGGGGAGAAGCAATTAGCATAGCTTGCCATGTGTTGAACAGGGTTACCATGAAAGCAATTTTAAAGAAAACATGAGCTTTGGAAAGGATGAAAACCAACCATCTCATATTTTCATTCCTTTGGATGCTTATGCTATGTGCTAAATAATGTAAAATATAACCTAAGAAAGTTTGATCCAAAAAGCGATGAAGCCATCTTTCTTGGTTACTCTTCCAACAGTAGAGCATTTAGGGTCTATATTAAGAAAATGCAGGTTGTAGAATAGTCTATACATATTAAATTTGATGAAGCAAATATAACCCTGAGAAAAGAGTTTAATAATGATGCGGATGAAGTTGCAACAAATATGAGGAAGCTCAAGTTGAAGGATCAAGAGGATACACCAACTGTGAAGACATACAGAGTTTAGAAAATGAAGATGAGGTAAGTAGGTAATGTTTCCTTATCAACCTCCTACAGATTTGAGATTTGTTACTATTCATCCTAGAAAATAAATCATAGAAAATGTGTATGACGGTATCAAAATAAAAGGCTATGAAAACTGTCTATGTTCATTATGTTTTTATCTCTATAATAAAACTAACTAACATTGATCAAGCTTTGAATGATGAAAATTGGATTATAGCAATGCAAGAAGAGCTTAACTAGTTCCAAATGAATAAAGTATGAGAATTAGTTCCAAAACCAAAGAATATTAATGTAATCAGAACTAAATGGGCATTAAAAAAAAACTAGATGAGAGTGGATTAGTTGTAAGAAATAAGGCAAGATTAGTTGCGAAGGAGTACTCCCAAGAAGAAGGAATTGACTTTGAAAAATCATATACCCTTGTAGCTAGATTAGAAGTCATTAGCATGTTACTTACTTTTGAAACTTATAAGAAATTTAACTTATTTCAAATGGATGTAAAAAGTGCATTTCTAAATAATATTTAAGTGAAGAAGTGTATATAGAACAACCTCCTAGCTTTGAAAATGATGATAAACCCGATCATGTCTATAAGCTCACCAAGGTAGTGTATAATTTAAGACAAGTGTAACACCTATGGTGTTGAAATTTGGGAGAAATTCTTTTACATTTTAGTAAACTAGGGAATTGAGGTAATACATAATGATTTATAAAGAAATTTGTTATGGAAAACTAAATTGAACAAAGAGAATGATTTCATTAGTAGTTTTGAGTGAAAAATAACTTAATTGGTGATTTTAAGTAAAGTCATGTTAATGACTTGAATGACCAACGTAGTATGATTATTATATATAATGTGATTTGTATGAGATATTGAATAAAAATTTTGAGATAATTTTAGAATTTTGAACTATTAAGTTGAAGGTTATGTGAAAAGAACTAAAATGGTAAAATTGAGCATGATTATGATCTACATGAATGGCCTACTATGATTACCATAGGTATTGTGATGTGTGAGGAATCTTGGTTTAAGACTTGAATGTAATTTGGAATAGAATTGGAATGTGGAGTCATTTATAGTAGAAAATTCAGAGAAAATTTGGTTAAAAAGAATTGAAATGATGAATTTGGGAAAAAGCATATTTATGATCAATGTGAATGGCCTAAGATAGTTATTATATGTATTATAATGTGTATGAAACATTAATTTGTGTCTTGGAAGCATTTTGGAATGAAAATGACTGATGGAGTTACTTATAACAGAAAAAAGTCAGTAAAAAATAACTAAATAGGTGATTTTTGATAATTGACCTCAAATGAGATAGTAAATGGTATGAACATAATTCATTTCATGTATGTGATGTGTGAGAAGTGATTATTGGGAGATTTGAAATGTTTTATATAAAATAGGGCTATGGTGATTTTTCATAAGTGTAAATGTTGAATTTGAAAAAGGGTTTATTAGGATTGATTTATAACATGGATAATTGACAAATTTGAAAAAGTTTTCAAACTTGTATCTCATGAAAGTATTTGATTAGTGAAAGAAAAATCACTCAATTCTGATATCATATGAGGAAGTTATGACTAAAACACCGAAGCTATTCCAAATGACTGAAAAATAACAAGATGAATGAGATGAGTAAAATTTATGAAAATGTTTGACATATTTGGGGAATGATTTGGAAAATTTTATTAACGTAACAGTTGTAGCACTTGAAGTTAGCTTTCCCATGCCTTAAAAATCAGGTTATTTGGACATTGTATGTGAAAGTTATGATAACAAAAGTATCACTATGTCAGACAGAAAAGGCTTGCTCTAGTAAGGATTTTCTTTACCATAGCAAGCCTCCAGAAAATATGTTTTTTAGCATTTAGTGAGAGCTTACCACAGCAAGGTCATTTTTCTGCCATAACAAGGTCATTTTCTTTCATGGAAAGGCCCTAGAGTTATGCATTTTGGCCATCCAACAAGACCTTGTTGCAGCAAGACTTTCCCTTGCCATGGTAAGAGTTCTGTAGAGTGTCGGAGTATCAGAAAAATACAATTTTTTAAACCCCCAAATGCTATTCTATTTTTTTTCCCATTTTCTTCTCTGCTCCCAAACCCTTTAGCCTAAACCCCACTTAACCAATTTTCTTGCTTCATTAGTTAGGAAACAATTTGATTTAGATGGGTAATGAAGTGCGCATGTTTCTTAGCTTGGGTTTCGATGATTTGGATGGTGGGAAATAGAAAAAGGTCTGATTCCTCACAAATAGAAGGGGCTAATGGCAACTTTGGGCGTGAATTCTCATTCATGAATGGAAGACACACTTATAATTCATGGTAACTTATGTCTATTCACTGAATTTGTGCATTTCTATTAGCTATGGTTTTGGAGTTATGGAATTCTGGAGGGGAAATGATGAATTTGGTATATAAATCATGGGGGAAATGACTTTATGGATCGATTATAGTGATTTGGGCATAATAATCCATGGATTTGGTTTGCTAGGGTTTCTAATCAATCTATAAACAATGATTTTTCCCCAAATTGGTAGTTTATAAGTAATAATTATGGGAAAAATAATTAAGATATGAATTAAACTATTTTGAGATTTTTTTGGGTTGTTTGGGAACGAAAAATCTGATTTTTGGACAAAGACCCAATTTGGGTTAAAATGGATTTTGACTATAAAGTGTTTAAGTGACAAATTGGGCGAGTTTAGGACTTAAACTTTAAATGACAAGTTATAAATAGTAAAATTATGCGAGTACATTGAATTTTATGGCATATTAATAATAATGCAATTATGCATTTGGAAAGTAGATATACGAGTAATAATAAATCAGGTTGAGTTATGGTTGTAAATGAATGGGATTTTACTTTATACAGGATGATCCGAGAAGGATGAAAAGGTAGCATGCTAGAGAAATGGTTTTGAGCTAAAAGCCCAAGGGAAGTAGGTATTTGTTTTCATTAGATGGATAGAGATAATATATATCCCATTTGTTTGAAATCCGGGCATGTTTGTTAAATGTATGGGGATTAGCCCATGTGTACGAATTTAGGCATGTATGTTTTGGTTGGGGATAGTGAATATCCTATGTTTGATTAAAAATTAATGTTGGCTTAGTGTGAATGCTTAATATGAGGAATAGAGAAGATCCTTTGTTGTATGTTAAATTTGAAGATTTGCTCGATATGAAATAACATGGATTTCTCTATGTGGTATTCATTGATGGGAATATATTCATTTTTGGTTATTTATAATAATGATTATGGGATATGAAACATGCTATTTGTAGATTAACTGTAGTTTATAGCATTTGTCTACTTACTGAATTTGCCCAGACTCACGCCTTCTTTTTTATATTTTTAGTTGATAGGCTAGGCGAAGCATTTCAACTATCGGTTGGAACTGGTGACCAAGATTGAAGACTCATTCATTATGATATTATGAATTGTAAATATAAATTTCAATATGTATTTGTAGTTAACTAATTATATTTAATAGATTTCAATTGATGTATAATAGATGGAATGACATGTCATATTAATTTTGTAGATGAATTACATGTAGTTTACTGAGTATATTGCCATCATAACTCAACCTAGATCTTGGGCTGAGGGTGAGTGGGTGTATATGTTTAGAATTTATATTGTTACTTTATTATATTTGATAAATAATTATATAGATTAAATCATAATAAATTAGGGGATCTTTGTCCTATTTTTGAAGAAAATAGTTGAGTTCCAAAATGGAACTTGGGCACCCCACCTTAAAAGTGGCCATTTGAGGTGAAATACAGTATAAAATGGTAAGTCGCCCTTGAAAGATAGGGTGTGACAGAATGGTATTAGAGCCCAAATATTTATCTGTGTGATAAATTTAAGTTAAGAAAGGAGCCCAAAACCATAATGGCATTGGATTTTGGAAGAAATAAATATTGACAAGCCAATAAGAGTATATGAACATTTGAGAAATATGGAAGAACATAGAAATGGAAAAGAAATGTTATTTGTATGTTAAAGGCATGAGTTAGGGATTGAAGCACTAGCGAATTGATAGAAATGATGAATTGATAGACATAGTGTAGTGATATTCTAAATATGAGTTGATTCAATATTTGATTATGATAAAATAATAAAAAATTATTATGATGAGATAGCGCAAGAAAGTGTAGTGATGCTTATATGCATCTTGTTTAAATGTTTGGTAATGCTGATATGCATATTGTGTGAATAGTTGAATTGTTATTGCCTTATAGAATATGTGAATTTGAAATAAGGAAACTATAAAAGTTCCATATGTAAGTCTTGGCAATTGAATTCAGTTCGATTGTTGAATTGAATTGTGATGGAATTATTGGAGTTCATTAGTTAAAGCAGTGTGTAAACTTTGTTAAGTATTTGATTATTTGATTTCACATGGCATATTCTTTGATAAATTTTGAATATGATGGATTGTATGTTTATCCATGATTGAATGAAATTTGTTTGTAAGAACTTGAATTTAATAAATTAGATAAGGGATAGTAACTATCCCATTTGTCTAATTATATGGGTTGTAAGTGATATGCAAATGTTACGAATTGAGAGAATAAAAGTACATATTTTGGATATTATTTGTAAGTTGTTTAATTAGCTATTTGTGAAATTGCAATGTTATTGTGATTGTATAATGAAACGAGATAAATTGTGATTGATAAATTTGTATATCCCTTAGGAAAATTAATTGAAAATTGGATGTAATTGGTTAAAGCTCATACTTTGGTTTGATGAGATAATTTAGTATGAGTTTGAGTTTAGTAATTTGATTGCAAATTGGATGCATGCGTAGATGGAATGCATGCTTGGATTTGCATATTGGTGAGAATACCCTTATTATGGATACCACTTTGATTAAGTTTTATGATGAATGAAACTGGGTAGGTGTATAATATGAAATTATGTAATATGCCCTATAAGGCATTTGGGTTTGTGTAGTGGTAGGATAATTAGAGTTTGGTATGTTGTCGAGATGACACGAAGATATGGATAGGTTGGTTTGGATTTGGTTATTTGATTAGCTATTGGATTGAGTTGACCATTAGTTATTTGATCAAGGTTTAGACAATTGTCTATTTCATATTAGTTATTTGATTGAGGCTTGGACGCATAACCAAGGTTCATGCTTGGATTTGGATGCCTCTTGGATTGGATAGAAATGTATTTGAGTTTAGGATGCCTACTAAAATTTGATTGTTATGTATTTGAGGTTTAGATACCTACCAGGTTGGCTACTTTGGATGTTTGGGATCCTGCCCATAATAGACCTTTGTTTGATTATGCCACTAGTGATGGCAAAAAGGCCTAATCAGCCTATCGTATGTGAACTCCTTTGCTTATTTCATGAGTGTGGATAGAGAACTTGTAGCTTTTTGGTTGCAATGAAGGTGAGATACCATCTGGTCATGGATCTCGCAACATTTGTAGCCGGATTGTAGGGACGGACCAGAATACATCGAGTTGTAAGAGAGTTGAGTCCACTTGGTTTGGATGTGGTTACTGCTTGATTGTGGTTTAGAACACTTTGTTTATGGCTGAGTTCACTTTGATGTAGCCTCCTGAGCATGGTATTGGTTGAGAGCAAACAAATGAAAGTATAGATACATTAGTTTTTATAGGCCACATAATAGCAGTTCCATTTGCACATGTGAAATTGATTGGGTGATGAATGGATGATGAAACATATAAGGATAGTAGTATGAAATGACATAGCGGTATTGATATTGGTATTATATTGATGGGATTGTATAATTTGTTATAGAATTGTTGTATTTTGAATTTATTGAGATTGTATATGGATTGAAATGAGGCTTTTTGAGTACATTGAATTGTGTTAATTGACAAATTCAGAAATGAAGTTGTATAACTCCCCATAAAACTCATAGTCAATTATATTACGAGCTTACATTGTATGATTCATGACTTTTAAGGACCTCAAATGATTGGTAAGCCTACACGGACTACTATCACTATTGTAATTGAATGATTCATTTGAGTAATGTGATGGAATTTTGTAGCATGACATGGGCTAGTTAACAAAATAACAACGGTCTTGTGATATAATGAATTGTGAATTTTGAACATTGAGTGTCATTTAATGGATTCTATAAATGTGGTTACCCATGGATATGTAAATGGGCGTTATAAATGATCATATGTGAATATTATAGTAGCATTGGGAATCCCATATGATGAAAGTTTTAATGAAAAGCTGATATGAGTTATGGGCAATGGAATATGAATGTTACCAGGATACATTTGTGTATATTGATTAGCAAACTTAAGAAAATAACAAGAATTAAATAGTACTTGAAGTTTCGAGGATAAAACTTTTTGTAAGGAGTGGAGTTTGTAACACTTGTGTTGTTGAAATTTGGGAGAATTTTTTTTGTATTTTAGTAAAATGAGGAATTGAGGTGATACATAGTGATTTATAAAGAAATTTGTTATGGAAAACTAAATTGAACAAAGAGAATGGCTTCATTAGTAGTTTTGAGTGAAAAAGAACTTAAGCGGTGATTTTAAGTAAAGCCATATATATAACTTGAATGACTAACATAGTATGATTATTATATATAATGTGATCTGAATGAGATATTGAATCAAAATTTTGAGATGATTTTGGAATTCTGAACTATTAAGTTGAAGGTTATGTGAAAAGTACTAAAAAGGTGAAATTGAGTAAAGACATGATTATGATCTATATGAATGACCTAATATGATTACCATAGGTATTGTAATATTTGGGGAATCTTGGTTTAAGACTTGGGTGTAATTTGGAATGGAATTGGAATGTGGAGTCATTTATAGTAGAAAATTCAGAGAAAATTTGGTTAAAAAGAACTGAAATGGTGAATTTGGGAAAAAGCATATCTATGATCAATGTGAATAGCCTAATATAGTTATTATATGTATTGTAATGTGTGTGAAACATTATTTTGAGTCTTGGATGCATTTTGGAATGAAAATGACCGATGGAGTTACTTATGACAGAAAAAGGTCGGTAAAAAATAACTGAATAGATGATTTTTGATAATTATCCTCAAATGAGGTAGTGAATAGTATGAAGATAATTCATTTCATGTATGTGATGTGTAAGAAGTAATTATTGGGAGATTTGAAATGTTTTATATAAAATGGGGCTATGGTGATTTTTCATAAAAGCAAATGCTGAATTTAAAAAAGGATTTATTGTGATTGATTTTTAATATGGATAATGGATTTTTAATATGGATAATGGACAAATTTGAAAAAATTTCAACTTAAAATTGTATCTCATGAAAGTATCTGACCAGTGGAAGAAAAATCACTTAATTCTGATTTCATATGAGGAAGTTATGACTAAAACACCGAAGTTGTTCCAAATGACTGAAAAATAACAAGATGAATGAGATGGGTCAAATTTATAAAAAATTTTGACATATTTGAGGGATGATTTGCAAAATGTTGTTTAGTTGTAGCACTTAAAGTTACCTTTCCAATTCCTTAAAAATTAGGTCATTTTGGACATTGTATGTGAAAGTTATGATAATAACACTATCACTATGTCAGACAGAAAGAGCTTGATGCAATAAGGCATTTCTCTGCTGTGGCAAGACTCCAGAAAATATATTTTTTGGCATCCAACGAGAGCTTGCCCCAGCAAAGTCATTTTTTTACCACGACAAGGTCATTTTCTTTCACGGCAAGGCCCCAGAATTGCATGTTTTGGCCATCGCGTAAGACCTTGCTGCGACAAGACTTTCACTTGCTATGGCAAGAGTCCTATAGAGCGTCGGAGCACTAGAAAAATGCAATTTTTTAAATCCTCAAACCCCATTCCATTGTATTATTTCTGTTCCATTTTCTTCCCTACTCACCCTTTACCATAAACCCCATTTAACTAATTTTCTTGCTTGATTAGTTAGGAAACAACTTGATTTAGATGGGTAATCAAGTCAGCATGTTTCTTAGCTTGGGTTTTGATAATTTGGATGGTGGGAAATAGAAAAAGATCTGATTCCTCACAAATAGAAGGGGTTAATGGCTGCTTTGGGTGTGAATTCTCATTCATGAATGGAAGACACACTTATAATTCACGATAAGTTATTTCTATTAACTGAATTTGTGAATTTCTGTTAGCTAGGGTTTTGGAATTATAAAATTTGGGGGGGGGGGGGGGAATGATAGGGAAATCATAGGGAAATGACTTTATGGGTCAATTATAGTGATTTGGGCATAATAATCCATGGATTTGGCTTTCTAAGGTTTCTAACCAATCTGTGAATAGTGATTTTTTCCCAAATTGGTAGTTTATAAGTAATAAGTATGGGAGAAAATAATTAAGATATGAATTAAACTATTTTAAGATTTTTTTGGGAATAAAAATTTTGATTTTTAGACAAAGACCCAATTTGGGTTAAAATAGATTTTGACTATAAAGTGTTTAAGTGACAAATTGGGCGAGTTGAGGACTTAAACTTTGAATGGCATGTTATACATAGTAAAATTATGTTGAGTACATTGATTTTTATGGTATATTGATAATAATGCAATTATGCATTTGGAAAGTAGATACGAGTAATAA